>JAYESA010000011.1:2478200-2594727 GCA_036927795.1 Iris macrosiphon
GAAGAGTTTATCTTGTAATCCATTTCTCCGATGTGTTCCATCACATCGAAGGGTTTGATGTACCTCGGGCTTAGTTTTTCTCTTCTTCCAAGTCTGATAGTTCCTCAGGTAGGTGGGATCTTCAAAAACACATGATCTCCTATTTTACTATATGTATACCCTTCATCCAAATTATAGGGGTATCATCAGGTTTACAACAGGTCGTATATTATTGGTAGTTCATGATGTTTTTCTCAAGGTTAACATCTGCCTACCTTCTCTCCTTCAACCTAATGGTTCTATTCCCAATACTGGCTATAGTACTCAGCTATCATTTTATTCATATGATTGAGCCTAGCAATCAATGTCTAGCAATCGATCTGTCGGTTTGGGCTTAGTCCTGATCATTATCTAAGGGTGGAAAAATAATTTAGGTTGGATACTATAAGTCATCAGGTGACTAGGGTTTAACTACTATGATTTGCTATCCTAGGTACTATCTATATTTGTATGGGTAACCTGGTGGTCTAAAGATGACGCTTCTCTTCCCGTAGTCTAGTATAGCATTTGGACTAGCTTAACCAGTCCATGTCTAAGACAACGTTGGAGTTTGGTATTGGAAGTACCAAGAATCGCGTCCTCATTACTCTACTATACATGACTACTAGCATGCTTTAGTAATGTTGGTAACTGGAACAAGGCCTCCTCCGGTAAATGTGGCTATTTGCATGGGTACGAAACTACTAGATGTGAAGACAGTGTAGTGCCAGAATCAAATAATGCGGTTTGCAGGTAATAATGTAACTATAATGGTACTTGAAATGGTTTCACCTTCCGGTTCTTCTGTAACTGCAGTTAGTACAAAGGTCTGCTCGTGTCTTTGTCTTTCGGTTTGTTGTCTGGCTAGGTAGTACTGCGTATCTTGGGTGGCCAAGGGTGGTCCCCTATGAAATCTTCCAGATGCTGGAGAATGCTGACCTCTAGTAGGGGGTTGCATTCTCTGGGCTGGTGCTGCTGGTTCTTGCCCATTCTGGAGTGCTGCTTCTCTGTGTTGTGGACAATCTCTGGCCCGATGTTGATTGTCTCCACATATCAGGCATAGTCTATACTTTCTTCGGCAGTTTTTAGCATAATGTCCCTGCCTGCCACAATAGTGACAAGTCGAAAGTTTCTTGTGTTGATATGGCCCCGTCTTGTGTTGTGTCTGATTTTTCTGGTGACGGATTGATCCTCTTGCTCCAGTCTGGTCTCTGGCTGATATGGTTGGATTTGAGCGTCTTGCTTCTCTGCCAATGGCTTCTTGTATCCTTGCCTCTGAAAGAACTTCCTTGTAGGAAATCCTCGACTGTGCCGTGGTATGCCCTTGGAGCTCGAGGGTAAGGCCGTGATAAAATTTCAGGGCCTTCTCCAGCTCGTTGGGTATCAGGTTTGCACCGATTTGACTTAGTCGACTGAATTCTGCGTCGTAGGCATCGACGGTCATATTTCCTTGTTCTAAATGCAGGAACTGGGAGTACAGATCATCTCTGACCGTGGCTGGAAAGTATTTCGCCTTGAAGTATTCCAGGAATTGCTCCCAAGTATGGTTCTTGTCGGTGCTGCGCTCGATGGCGTCCACCAGTGATGGGCGTTGCCTTTTAGTTGGGCCCTTACTGCGATCATCCATAGATCGGGGTGAAGCTGTGAACCTTCTAGCAGTATTTCCGTGTTGGAGATCCAGTCTGAGATCTCTTCCGGAGTTTCGCTGCCAGAAAAGGTTCTCGGGCTCATTCGGCGAAAGCCTTGAACAGTGTTAGGGGGTTGGACAGGTGCTAGTGCCGGGGCAGTTGTCATCTCCAGAGCTGTTATCAAGGTCTGTCTCAGGGCTTCAGTTTGTTGCCACTGAGCCTGTCTCAGGGCTTCAGTTTTTTGCCACTGAGCCTGCAACAGGGTTTGGAAATATTGGAATATCTGGGTTTGTTCCTCAAGCTGTGGCATCAGGGCTGCAAGGGCTGGAGGTAGAGGCAAAGGTGTCTCCGCCTGCGGTGTTGGTGCCTGGGAAGTTTGCCCTTTTAGCTGAGCTGGTGTTGTCTCCTGGGTAGGGTCCTGGGGAAGGTACGGGGTTGTTGGATTGACCCGCATCCTTCTTGGGGATTGGTCTCTTGGAAGGGTTGGAGTCCTTTGGACATCTGGCGATGGGTTTGTTGCTTGGTCAACCCCATCATTAGCGTGTCCGCTGGGTATGTCCATATTTCTGAAGAAGATAGAATAATTTAGAAAAGTACGAAGGAAATAATAAATGATAATCAAGCAGGATGCAAGAATTTATGGATGAAGTCAGAGTGGATGAGACCTAGTGTTCCTATCCTAGTGCAGGCTTGCTGGGCATGTAATCACACCACTAGTAATTAACATGACCTGCATGGGCCACCACTAAAATCGTGTCACGCCCCAGTCCCAAAAATATACGGAACTAGGCCACATGGCATTGGCCAGCTGACACGTCACTAAGGAATTACCCAATTTAATGGACCCAAAGTGATGTTCTACGCTGTCCTAAAATACTACAAGTCTAAATACAGGTAAATCTATCTCATCCACCAGAATATCAGGAAAAGTGCTGAATATATAGATGTTAAATCTGAAATGTCATATACAAATCAGATAAAGTCATGTGGGAACAAACCCACTACAAAAAGATAAGCAGAAAGTGAAATAGGATAAACTAGTGCATCGCCCTCAAAATATATAGCTCCAACTCAGGCAGACTCTGATGGCATCTCCTCTAACTCCATCTCAAGGGCATGTCCAGACTCCTGTCCAGGTCCAGGTACTGTGGGGTGGAATGTCTCAGCTAAACCTGGCAGGGAACCAGGTCCTTAGAGGGACGTAACAAGATACAGAAAAATAATATGCCATGTATGTAAATACTGAATAAATAAATACAGGGTGCTAACCAACTAAGTGAATGCAAATTGAGACAACCTAGTACGTATGGAAAAGTGTGGCTAGACATATGCTGACGTAATTCACCAATCTGTAGTGACTGGCTAGTATATGCCACATATGCCCCCGTTCAAGGGCACTATACAATTTTTCATCTACGATGAGTATGGTCACATGAATATATATATATATATAACATCCGTATCACTCCGTCGAGTGCGGCACATGATAAAGAGGTGGGTGTCCCATACGTATTTTAGTCGTTCTCCCCGCCCAATGTAACTAATGTCAAGTCGTAACCTTCATGATTTTAAGCTAAGCCGTGATGCACGTCGTACGTACTGGTAGCTAATCAACTACGTAAACTTGCATCCCAAAATAAAGTGCAACCTTGTCGCGTGTACCCGTGATAGGGTCTAGGAGGATATTATGATAACCTCGCAGTTGTTTGGTAAGCCTGTAAACTAAGTTAATTACACTACGTGCCAACGTATCTGTTGGCTGTACCCAAGGCAATTTCAGATACATACAATTATAGGAAATTCAGGAATTCAATAACATATATTAATATTTGAAATTAAACAGTAAACTTGGCAAGGTATACTTGCCTACTCCCTGATAGTGTTGATAACCTGATTTCATAGTCAGGTTTGAGGGTGCTGATGACAGGGGGTCACTGGCTGTGCTGAAGGTGGTTTCTGTTAAAACAGACAGGGTTCGTGAATATCATGGCTGTAATATAAAGTATATATATATACATATATATAATATTGATATATATATAGTATGTATATATATAGATATAATATATATAGCAGTATATATAGTATATAAAGAACAGACAAATGCAGGTATATATATAATTATAATAGTAGCAGGGTATATCCACTGCTATATATATATAATAAATAATAATAATATCAGGGTGTATCCACTGATATATGATAATATAGTAGTCAGGGTATATCCACTGATATATATATATATATATATATATATATATATATATATATATATAGATAAAATGGATTGACAATGCAGGAATGTAAATAGATAATATATATATGATAAATTGAAGGACATTGCAAGAATTGAAAATATACATATATATATAAGTTGTATTATCCAGCTCAATATTATATATAATATTATATATCATATAATTTAAAAAAAAGAATGTGCAGGAATGTAAAATATACATATATACATATGCTGTATTTATCCAGCAATAATATATTGTATATATAGGTAATATATATACAATATATAAATAATAGATATAAATAGATATACATAGATGTACATATATATAAAGAAAAGAAAAGTGCAGGAAAAAGCGTACATATGTATACATATATAATATATATACACATAATATACATATATATATATATATATAAAAGATAGAAAACTACATATGTATATTTATATACATATATATATATACACACACACACACACACATATATATATATATATATATATATATATATATATATATATATATATATATATATATATATATATATATATATATATATATATATATAAATGAACAAAATACATATATATAAGTAAATATATATATACTGTATTTTTTATTATATACTGTAATCTTAATAATAATAATAATAATAATATATATATGATAACATATATATATTGATATACATATATATACATATATATATATATATACATGTATGCATATATATATAGATATATACATATAACAATAATAATAATAATAAAATATATACATATAATAATAATATATATATATATATATTACATATATATACTGTATTTATACAGTATTATATAATATATATTATATACTATAATATATAATATATATATATATAACCATATATATTAATATACATATATATACATATATATACACATATATAATACATATCCATATATATATATAAATACGTATTAAATAGTGTATTTATACCTGACAGGGTGGCAGGTGGGGTCCACGGCGGGTCGCCGACGGGAGGTCGGCGGCGGAGTCGACGGCGGCCGGCCGGAGAAGTAGCTGCAGCAGCAGCTGTAGTCAACAACAGCAGCAGCAGTAGCAACTTGCAGCAGTCGCAGCGCCGCGTGCGGTGGCGAGGGTGGCGGAGCAGTGCGTCGGGACGGTGGAGGAAGGGGCGGCGAAGAGTTCGGGGTGGATGGCGGTGGTCAGAGGCGGTGGTGGCGGTGTCTAGGGAGGTCGGGAGGTGGCTCGGGCAGTGGGCAGGGAGAGGCGGGTGGTGGTGCTGCGGGGGTGACGGCGGGAGCTGTGGTGGTCGTGGAGGGACGGGGCGGTGATGGTTGGGTAGAGGGAGTCACGGCGGAACGGATGGGGGTGGTGGCGGAGGTCCACGGTGGTCGGGGTGGCGGTGAGGGGCGGCCGGAGGTGGGGAGCTGATGTTGGTGTTGGAGTTGGTTTGGTTGCTGTGGGGGCTGCCGGAGGCGGAGGCGGTGGCCGGAGGGGGTGGCGATGGTCGGAGGGGTAGCCGAGGGAGGGGCGAGGAGGTTGGCGGCGGTCCGGTGAGCGGAGGGTGGCCGGAGTAAGTGTGGGGAGTTCGGGAATGGGGGGGGGGTCGGGTTATATAGGTTTAGGGCTTGATGGCATTTTGGTAAATAAGGGGAAGTTTAGGGACATTTGGGTAATTTTGATTTTTAGGATATTTTTAACAGATTTTTCTGCATGCCTAGGGACACATGTAAGGATTATGGTTAATGGCCAATGAGGTTATGCCACCTCACATGCATTTTGTATAAAAACCCTTAAACTTTCATAATTTGCATAAAAGTCCTAAAACTGGTATTTTGCGTAAATACGCAATTTGTCTGGAAAAACACCTGGTTCATAGAAATACCAAATTGCACAAAAATGAGGGGGACAGCTGGGGGAGTGCTTTGGGATGTGTGGGGGTGAGTCTGGGCAGGGACAGGGTCTAGTTCTTTGGGTGATACGGGTCACCGTATTTATTATTTAATAAATACTGCGCACGGAGTTCACTAATTATTTAGAGGCAGGTAGGGTCATAATTTTTCTACGGTGTCAATACACTAATTGTAGTATATTCAGTCTAGAATATTATCGTATTTTTGTTTGGGCAAAACAGGTGCCTACTGGTCCTCAAATCTCTAGGTGTACAGAGATGGGTAAAGAGCAGAAAATTAAATAGGCTTTAAATACGAACTTTTGTAACGATATTTGTGCGTCTCAAATGAGGCTCAAAATAAAGCATATGGGAGTTGCAAAAAATTCAGAAAAATAGTCTAACATGTCTAGGACAGGTATGTGAACTTTGTTTGAGAAATACAGCTAGTGTAATGCTCTAATTAATTGTGTAATGGACAGGTGCACAATCAAAAGGATATAATAAATAAAATATTACAATAAATTCTAATTTGCTAAAAATGATTTTAAAATAGTGAAATCTGGTCGAGGGAGTTTACATTTGTGCATCAATAGATGCAGTGTAGTATATGCCAATTTTTTTATGCCATCTCATCATTGTCCACTTTCTTCATATTTGTTAGCAAGTTCTAATTGAATAAAATAAGTAAACTATATTGCTATAAAGCAAAAGAAAGATACATGAATTATGACAGGAATCCAAAATCTGCATGATGGAGCAAGAGAAAGTATGGTTTGAAGTCAATTTGAAGGCTCAGATAGATAATTGTGTATCAAAAAATGATGCATTGTAGTATCTGTCCACTTACTAATGTCATATCATCATTGTAATTTTCTTCACATACTTGTTAGCAACTTAAAATAGAATATAAAAAGTAACTGTAATACACAAAAACTATTAAGAATCATTTTAGAAATAACATTGTCTAATTGCTACATATAAAGTGCAGTGATATACCAATTTACATATAAAGTGCAATAATAACCTGGGGCCTGACTACATATAATGTGCAGTTATAAACATCCAAAATGAGGTAGTGCATTGTTTAGTGTATTGTGCGCACATCGCAAAGTGCAGACTATAGTGCGCACATCGACAACACATTGTAGTGACAGTGTTTAATATTACATTATCCAAACCAGACAATCCAGATTCCAAAAACTAAATCGTGTTAAAAAATTCAGATATAGTAATTCATTTTCAGTACATAATTCAGATCATGTTAAAAAATTCAGATCGTGTTAAAAAAATCAGTACATAATTAACAATTAAGTTTTAAATTTAGATATAGTAATTCATTCCATCCAACATTATTTACAAAACGAGATCTAAAAACTTATCAAGATCTAAAAAATACTAACAAATAAGTTTTAAAAAATTCAGTACATTATTTACAAATTGAGATCTATTAAATATTGACATGTTAAAAAGTATTCACATGTAAAAAAAATACAACAGGAATTAAAATAACCATAACCCTAACCATAAATAAATTAAGAATAATAATACAACATAACTAAAATAATACAACATAAATTAAAATAAGCCGAAAAAATTAAAATTAAAATATTAACAATACTTATAAGGTGGAGGAGATCTATTTTCAGAATCTTCCTCCATGCAATGTAAACTCTGATAGAAAAGAAATTGGATTAGTCAATTTAGCTTGACATAGAGAAGAGCTATAAGAGTATATACATGTTGTCATATTAGATAAGTAAATTACAAGTCTGAGCCAAAGTTGGAACTTAATTAAAGATACATAACAGAAACTAGAATAAAAGATCCAATGCACATATCTTCTACATGGAAAAATATAGAACTGACATGAAAATTGGGATTGGTGTAAATGTTAATTTTCTAAAATAAATATGTTAGATCTTAAATTACTAACATGAAAATATATAGATCTGACAAGAAAATAAATTACTTACAGTCTAAAATGTAGAACTCACATGAAAAAATATAGATCTGACATGAAAATAAATTGCTTACAGTCTAAAATATAGATCTGACATGAAAAATATTTAGATCTGACACGAAAATAAATTACTTACAGTCTAAAATATAGTTCTGACATGAAAATATATTACTTATAGTCTAAAATATAGATCTGACATGAAAAATATATAGATCTGACATGAAAATAAATTACTTACAGTCTAAAATGTAGATCTGACATGAAAAAATATAGATCTGATATGAAAATAAATTACTTACTATCTAAAATATAGATCTGACATGAAAAAATATAGATCTTAAATTGGACAGTATAAATTAAACATAAAAGTATAGATCTGAACATAAACAGTCTAAAATATAGATGTAAAAATTGGAATAATAACATTAGATGTAGATGTAGATCTAAAATACTTACAGATCTAAAAATATATATACGCTATAAATCAAATCGACAATATAAAAAATAATACTTATAGATCTAAAATATAGATGTAGATCTGGTCTACAAGTAGTCCTCAAATGGTAGATCCGAACTCAGATCATGATTTTTAAGGTAGATCTAAACTAGGGTTTCGACAGAGGAGAGGGAGGTTTGGGAGAGGAGGCTCGAGAGTGGCCGAGTGGGAGGCTTTGCGAGAGGGGGGGTAGTCGAGACTCGAGAGAGTGGCCGAGTGGAAAGGAGGGGAGTGTAGTGCCCCGCTCCGCGTCGGCACTATGTACAAGTGGGATGGACTTGCTTTCTCAAACGGAAGTCTTCTCGGAGAGTTCCCGACCGATAAATCAAAGTGAGTGGGCAGAACTGCATTCTCTGATTCTTGCACGACTTAATAATGAATCTGAGTTTTTGAATGCTTGCATGCTAAGAAGATCGTTTAATAAGAAGAATGATAGAACCGACTCAGTATGCTAATAAGAGAACTCACATAGCTTGTCATCGAAACGAATATGCCGCCTAAACTAAGAGAATATGTATGCTTGTCTAAAATGAGATAGAACCATTGCTATGCTAAGAAGATAGAACTGCATATTTACTTGATGTGATAATAGACCCGTGCCATGCTAGTATAAACTAAAAGATCGTTCATATGTTTGCTTGTCATCGTGTTCATATGGATTGTCTTGAATGCTTGTTTCGATATGAGAGTAAATGCTTGTCATGTGTGTGCTAGACTAGTAGCCCACCTGAGGCTCGGTCCTTCGGGATCTCGGGGGTGCGGCTATTAGGAATGTGTTTGTCATGTTGTGTGCTATGTGAAAGAGACAAGAGATATGTGGGTGCTTGCGGTGGATGGAGGACAAACGAAATGTGGGAGTCCAATAACGCGCCCTTGCTTCAAGGTCCTTCGGGATTGAGGGGCGTGGATATTGGGAGGAGGATGGTGATGCGATGGGGGAGACTAATAGTGCGCCCTTGCTACAAGGTCCTTCGGGATTGAGGGGCGTGGCTATTAGAGGGAGGCGGTGCTTCTGTTGAGAAGAGTCGAGTCTGCATTAGAGAAGTGTATGGAGATAAGCTGCATTCAGGTCGTTAGGGAGCATGCTAGGCTAGCCTTCTTGCATACCTAACTATTTGATGCAGAGACGGACAGGAAACTAAAGAACGGTAAAATATATATGTTTATGCAATTGTTGCTAACTTGTATGTTTGCTGCAGGGATAACCGTTCGGCCGTGGGTAAGAAATATCAGTTTATACATATGCCTGCTTATTCATTTGTCTGCATCATAGAGACCTCCCGTTAGTGCTTCATGCATTGCATTCGGTCGGACAATGAGACTATTAGTGCAGAGCTGAACCTTGGCTACGGCTGCTTCGGCAGTAATGTGCAACCATGCGTCACAGCTGCTAATAGAATCAGAATGTGAGTCATTGGTTAGCTGGATTACCGCTACCGATCCTGAGTTACTCGGGGACCGACTTCTGATTGATAGTTAACTTGTGTGCTAGCTTGAATGATAGTCCCTAAATGCTGCCTGTCCCTAGAATCCGTGCATATAGTTCACCGAACACGCTGCGCACACCCGAACAGGATTCCTCGTGCTTGAATTGGTTGCCTCGATTGGTTGGTTGTTTGATTATGTTTTCAAAAGACATGTTTCCAAACAAAGTAATATGACTCTGCTATAGAACTGCATGTAAAGAACCTAAGTAAAACTAGAAAGATCACTAGTAATGCAATGTTTTGCCACATGATTACTTAGTGTGGGTTTCAGGGGGTGTAGCTTCTGTTCAGTTGTTTTATCTCACCAGTACTTGCATAAAGTGCTGACCCACCAACAGTTTGCTTGTTCTCAGGTGCTCGTTCGTCTGAGGAAGCGATAGCCGTGCCTCATCCCAAGGAGCCGGAAATCTGGAGTCGATGCCTGGAGCTGCATCGAGTTTGTGCCTGCTTTGAGCTGCTTTTATATAAAGGGACATAATGTATGGAACGGTGATATTGTAATCGAGAGAAGAGTGCTTGAGCGATTTGTAATCTCGGCCATGCGCTGCTTGTAACACTTTCGATTATCAATAAAAGAGACTATTTTTCATATGCCATGAGTTCTTCACTTTTCTGCAATGTTATGTGCCGCTGCTTCAGTATCAATTAGCTTACTTGCCCTTGTATCAAAGCTTTGGCCTTGTGCAAGCGCACCTTAGGCTTGCACGGCATCACGTCCCGATGAGAACGATTGTCCTGCGGGAGAGCTGTAACGTGGTGATTCATGTTCGGCGGGGACGATCGAGCTCGCGGGAGATTGGGGCGTGACATAATGGTATCAGAGCGACTCGATTCTTTGCCCATTCCGTTGCTTCCAACTCTGAGATTTGCCTGATGTGAGATGCAATGAACGTTCCATACAATGAGTTCGTAAATATTCTCAAAGTTGCCGGCAAAAGTTTTCTGGATTTGGTTTCCATTGCTTGAGTTGTGATTTGTGATTTTGTTGGCTAGAGTTTTATTGAGTTGTGATTGCCTGAGTTTTGATTTGGGATGGCGAGGGATGAGGACTATCGCTGCTGTATGGTTTCGTAAGTTTCTCCTTGAGTTTCGAGGACGAAACTCTTTGTTGGTGGGTAAGTATGTAGTGCCCCGCTCCGCGTCGGCACTATGTACAAGTGGGATGGACTTGCTTTCTCAAACGGAAGTCTTCTCGGAGAGTTCCCGACCGATAAATCAAAGTGAGTGGGCAGAACTGCATTCTCTGATTCTTGCACGACTTAATAATGAATCTGAGTTTTTGAATGCTTGCATGCTAAGAAGATCGTTTAATAAGAAGAATGATAGAACCGACTCAGTATGCTAATAAGAGAACTCACATAGCTTGTCATCGAAACGAATATGCCGCCTAAACTAAGAGAATATGTATGCTTGTCTAAAATGAGATAGAACCATTGCTATGCTAAGAAGATAGAACTGCATATTTACTTGATGTGATAATAGACCCGTGCCATGCTAGTATAAACTAAAAGATCGTTCATATGTTTGCTTGTCATCGTGTTCATATGGATTGTCTTGAATGCTTGTTTCGATATGAGAGTAAATGCTTGTCATGTGTGTGCTAGACTAGTAGCCCACCTGAGGCTCGGTCCTTCGGGATCTCGGGGGTGCGGCTATTAGGAATGTGTTTGTCATGTTGTGTGCTATGTGAAAGAGACAAGAGATATGTGGGTGCTTGCGGTGGATGGAGGACAAACGAAATGTGGGAGTCCAATAACGCGCCCTTGCTTCAAGGTCCTTCGGGATTGAGGGGCGTGGATATTGGGAGGAGGATGGTGATGCGATGGGGGAGACTAATAGTGCGCCCTTGCTACAAGGTCCTTCGGGATTGAGGGGCGTGGCTATTAGAGGGAGGCGGTGCTTCTGTTGAGAAGAGTCGAGTCTGCATTAGAGAAGTGTATGGAGATAAGCTGCATTCAGGTCGTTAGGGAGCATGCTAGGCTAGCCTTCTTGCATACCTAACTATTTGATGCAGAGACGGACAGGAAACTAAAGAACGGTAAAATATATATGTTTATGCAATTGTTGCTAACTTGTATGTTTGCTGCAGGGATAACCGTTCGGCCGTGGGTAAGAAATATCAGTTTATACATATGCCTGCTTATTCATTTGTCTGCATCATAGAGACCTCCCGTTAGTGCTTCATGCATTGCATTCGGTCGGACAATGAGACTATTAGTGCAGAGCTGAACCTTGGCTACGGCTGCTTCGGCAGTAATGTGCAACCATGCGTCACAGCTGCTAATAGAATCAGAATGTGAGTCATTGGTTAGCTGGATTACCGCTACCGATCCTGAGTTACTCGGGGACCGACTTCTGATTGATAGTTAACTTGTGTGCTAGCTTGAATGATAGTCCCTAAATGCTGCCTGTCCCTAGAATCCGTGCATATAGTTCACCGAACACGCTGCGCACACCCGAACAGGATTCCTCGTGCTTGAATTGGTTGCCTCGATTGGTTGGTTGTTTGATTATGTTTTCAAAAGACATGTTTCCAAACAAAGTAATATGACTCTGCTATAGAACTGCATGTAAAGAACCTAAGTAAAACTAGAAAGATCACTAGTAATGCAATGTTTTGCCACATGATTACTTAGTGTGGGTTTCAGGGGGTGTAGCTTCTGTTCAGTTGTTTTATCTCACCAGTACTTGCATAAAGTGCTGACCCACCAACAGTTTGCTTGTTCTCAGGTGCTCGTTCGTCTGAGGAAGCGATAGCCGTGCCTCATCCCAAGGAGCCGGAAATCTGGAGTCGATGCCTGGAGCTGCATCGAGTTTGTGCCTGCTTTGAGCTGCTTTTATATAAAGGGACATAATGTATGGAACGGTGATATTGTAATCGAGAGAAGAGTGCTTGAGCGATTTGTAATCTCGGCCATGCGCTGCTTGTAACACTTTCGATTATCAATAAAAGAGACTATTTTTCATATGCCATGAGTTCTTCACTTTTCTGCAATGTTATGTGCCGCTGCTTCAGTATCAATTAGCTTACTTGCCCTTGTATCAAAGCTTTGGCCTTGTGCAAGCGCACCTTAGGCTTGCACGGCATCACGTCCCGATGAGAACGATTGTCCTGCGGGAGAGCTGTAACGTGGTGATTCACGTTCGGCGGGGACGATCGAGCTCGCGGGAGATTGGGGCGTGACAGGGAGGAGGACGAGGGCTACATAGTAGGCTTGGATCACGACGAAGGAACTGGCGAGTCGGAACTGGTTCACGACGAGGAGTATGGAACTGGAAGCTACGGTTAAGTTGTCGTCTAGAATACCATTCCGGAGTCAGGACTCGGAGAGGATATGAGAGAAGAAGACTCGGGAGTGGAGTGAGGAGGAGAGGGAGCGGCATGAGGCATCTGAGAGTTTGAGAGAGGAGAGAGAATGTTAGGGTTATGATAGTTTTTATATGGAGAGTGAAATTAAAGAGGGGTATTTACGTAACTGTATATGTGTTAATTGGTTTTCGGTTTTAAACCGAAACTGAATCCTCCACCCGAAACTGAAACCGAATACCGTTTAGTGGGCTTTCCACAACTGAATCCGACCCAAAATTTCTCATACCCGACCCGAATCCCTTATTCGGGTCGGATCGATCCGATTTTCGGTCCAGATCCGTTTTATGCTCAGCCCTAATGTAGACAACATATTAATTTTAACTGTCACTAATGACTAATAGGAATATTGATTACTCAATCATTACAAGTTTAGCTTCAGAATCAATCCACAAGATTGTGAAGCTCATCACCAAGAAATAACAGAAAAGAACCTGCAGTCATTTCAGGTGTCTGCTATCTTTGACAATTGATGTGCTACTCGGATTAATGAACCAATTGGTTCTAATTCCACCCTAGTTATAGTGCTCAGACGTTTTTGATGCCTACTTTTCACTGCTCAATTTTGGTATCCCAATTTTATAAATTACTCTTTTGAAGCATATTTCGTTAATTTTGAAGCACATTGGAATTTAAATTATGCTTTTTGATATACTTTTGAAGTGGTTTCGATGTGTTTTAAAATTTACTAAAGATAATTCAAAAGAACAATTTGTAAAATTGGGGTGACAAAATCGAGCAGTGAAATATTAAGATGCCAAAAATGACTGAACACTATAATTAGGGTACCGTTAAGGTAATTTAGCCTGATACATAACAGTAAAACTCAGCCTCTGCAGACATACAGGGTCTTTAAAGGTCAGAGAGATTCTTAAAACTAGCTTCACCAAACAGGAACCTTGTTATATTTTTTTAGTCCCTTTCATCGGTTTCGGATAATTTACTCTGTTGGCCCAATTTTCTCTAGCTGATTATCCCTCTTCCCAGCTCTCTGAACACCTGAACTCATCAATGTGGATGTTGAATCACATCACCAAAAGAACAAATAACTGAAATTCAAACAGTTAGCCCAAATCATAAAACCAACAATTGCTGACATATCTTGACAGCATGAAGATAAAAAAAGCATTTGCCAGAAATGGGTCAATTATATCTAGCATCATAGAAAATATTGATGTACATTACTATAATTGGTGAATGAAAGTGAAATTCCACAACAGTGTCATACTTTAGAGTTTGAGATCTGAGACGAACTCTAAAAGTGGTGTCCTCAAAGCTTAATGTTCATATAATTTATCTTTCATCGACGATGTAAACTCCCTCGACCAAATTTAGGTCCACTTAGCTTAGATAGAAAGATTAGGGTTAATTTAGAGCCAATTAGAATTTGATTATAGTATTTTATATTTGTTGTGCAATATTTATATTACTTAGTGCACCTTACCATTGCTTCGATAATTAGAGCACTACATTGGCTATTAACCTCAAATAAATTCTATACACTTTTCCTAGACATGCCAGTCTACTATTCTGACCCTTGTGTAACTCACAAATACCTATCGTGTGCTTTATTTTAGTCGCACAAAAATCGTTACAAACGTCCGTGATTAAATTCGATTAATTCCAACTTTGCATTCTTTGTCCGTTCCAATCAAAATTGGAGACACAACATCAACCCGTTTTGTCCAACCCAAATTATGATATTATTCTAAATCTATTACGTCCATGATGCTTGTGTTCCACCCAATTTTAACCCTATACCTTTCCAATTAATTAAAGAACACCTTATGCATTAATTTTAATTAGATTAATGCAATGACCCAACCTCACCCAAAAACTAGACCCAACTCCTATCCAAACCCACACTCACACCCTCAAGACTCATACTAAATACCACACACCATTTTAGTGCATTACATCACACCAAAAATAAGGTGTTATCCTCATCCAATGCCAAAAATTTCCTTATTTGTGCAATTTTCCAATTATCAAGGGCTTATGTGCAATTTCTAAATTGCCAAGGACTTTTGTGCAAAAAGGGGGGTGAGGTGTTCACCTCCCATTGGAGGAAACACATGGAGGATTCTCCTCCCTCCATTCGTTCATGACTAAATTCAATGCATCTACATGCATTAATGTAGCCTGCCATTAAATAAATGCTTTCACATCTAAACCTAATCCCCTCCCACCCCTATATATACCACCCGACTCCTCCTTCCTCCTCCGACTTCACCACAGCCACCCCCACCTTCCTCCTCTGCTTCGACATCATCTCCACCACCCCCTGCCGCCTTGGCCGCCTCCACAGCCCAGCACCACCAACAGCAACACCACCCGCACCACCATCACCACCATCACCTTCACCACCTTCCTCTCTCACCCCGACCCCCCTACCGTAGCCACCACCACTACCACCTGGACCACCGCCCTTGCCATCTCCTCCACGTCCTCGCCACCTCCACCACCCCCTGGCCAACACCACCCTCAGCAACACCACCAGCACCACCATCACCAACATCACCTCCACCACCGACTACTCCTTCCCCGACTCCCCACACGCCACAACCACCGACCCTAGCCACCCTCGACCACCGCCACCATCACCCCCGACCACCCACGGCCCTTCCCCCACCGGCAACCACCCACAACCATCGCCCCCGCAGCCGTCGGAGCCGCTGCAGCTGCTGCTGTGCACTTTGCACCGTCGGAGCTCCGCCCCCCCCCCCCCACCCCCCCGCCGGCGACGACCCCCCTCGCACGGCGGACCCCCCGGACACGACGCAGAGCAGGTATATACCTATAATTATACGTATATATATATATATATATATATATATATATATATATATATATATATATATATATATATATATATATATATATATATATATATATATATATATAATTATGTATAGTATATGAGTATATATATATATACTCATATACTATACATAATTATATCTATATATATATATATATATTAAAGTATATGTATATGTATAATATATGTATTTATGTAAATATATGTAATTACGTATAATTATGTGTATATATATATATATATATATATATATATATATATATATATATATATATATATATATATATATATATGTATGTATGTATATATAAAGTATTAAAGTCTATATTTAAGTATATAAATATTATATATATGTATATGAGTATATAACTATTATATTCATATATTTAGTATATATATGTATATTATGTATATATATATATATATATATTTATATATTTTTGCATATATGTATATACTATATGTATATGTAATTACTATATGTATATATGTATATACATACATACATATTTAAATATTAATTATGTATATGTTTATAAAATTACCTTTTTATAATTTACGACTTGTGTACGTCTTAGCAGCGTGCACACACGACACAGTTAGTTGTCCAAGTAAGACACCATTGCGTCAGTTCCTAGTACAGCGTAGCATTTCCTGTGCGTACTACTGTAGTGACGGATAATCATAAATATTATATTATATTATATGTATAGGGTCGCTAGACCATTCAGGCGAGACTTCGGGAGCAGGTTATTGGCACTCACAGCTAGAGGACACAGGCAAGTATATCTTGCCTGATTTTACTGTTTAATTTAAATTATAAACTGTTGTATGATATCCTATTACAATATACATATAACTGTGCGCATCCGAGATTGACTCAGGTGCAGTCGACGCATACGTCGATATGTAGTGTAATTGACTTAGACACTAGCAGACTCACCTAACATTGCGAGGGTATTCTGATATCTTCCTAGACCCTGACACTTGTACACACATCACGATTGCAAACTTATGTTGGGATGCGGGTTCGCGTACTCGACTAGCTACCGGTGCGTATGACATGCATCACGGTTTAGTACGTAATCAGGATTTTTTAGTTAGTTGTGACTTGGCATATAGCTACGTGATATACACATCGTGTATTCGACTTGTATATCTGCATTGGGCGGGGAGGACAACTAGTAGGCGTATGGGATACACACATTGGACTTCGTAGTATCCAAAGGAGCCACGGATCCAATGACTTCCTTTATTCAGATACCGCGTTCTTCGGAGCGATACAGACGTATATATTTGCAGATACCTCATTCTTCGGAATAATGGACGTTACATGTACAGATACCACACTCTTCGGAGAGTAGACATTATGCCTACGCCTATCCATACGTACCAAGGTTGTCTTCACATTGCATTCACTTAGATGGTTAGCACACCCCTTTATTTTATTCAGTATTTATATATGGCATGTATTTTTGTATCTTGTTACGTCCCTCTGAGGACCTGGTTCCCTTCCAGATTTGGACGAGGCGTACTATCCTACTGTGTACGGACCCGGGCAGGAGATGAGGTACGCATCCGAGGAGGAGCTAGAGGTGCTGCCATCAGAGTTCCCTTGATCACCGGTAGATCTACCATCTAGGGCGGGAGCCTCCTTATCTAGTTAGACGATGCTCTAGTCATACTATCTTTCAGCACTCTTATTTTACTTTTGTAGTGGGTTTGTTTCCATCAGACATATCTGGATTATACTATGATATTTCAAACTCTGCACTTATTTTTTAACACTTATTTCAGTATTTCTTGTTATATTGTGGATGAGATTAGACATTACCTGATATATGTTAGTATTAGACTTGTTAGTATTTTAGGACAGCGTAGCACGTCTTATTTGGTCCATTAAATGGGGTAATCCCTCAGAGACGTGTCAGCTGGACAATGCCACGTGGCCTGGTCCCGTATACTTTGGGACTGGGGTGTGACAAACGATGACACATTAGTATTATCAATAAAAAATTCAAGAAATAAAGCCATAAACAAAATATAATATTCAAAATAATATATGCCATAATGAAATACTAATAAATTAAAGATTTTTTAAACCAAAAAATAAAATTGCAACTTGCTAAACACACACAAAGAAGAGAGAGAGAGAGAGAGAGAGAGAGAGAGAGAGAGAGAGAGAGAGAGAGAGAGAACGACGGAAGGGTAGAGGAGATTAAGCAAGACTTTTAGAGTGCTGGAAGAGGAGAAGATTTTGACAACGACTGTTAGTCTCGAGATGGATCAAAGATGGTAGAACGTGGGCCATAGCAGAGCTACTAGCGAGACCTGAAGGTCTGCTCTCTACTGGAACCCAAGTTATCGTCGAGATCAGAGATTCACACAAGAGTTTCTCATCTAATATTTCTCGATTCAACCAAAAATATGTTACAAACTGGCTCCGAAGAAAATAAAGATTACAACAAGCAACAAGTAAAATATTTTTCTCTTTACGTTCATAGACGCTACAATGAGAAAGAACGAAGCAAAAGAAAAACTGAAGAGAAGCCCCTTATTGGGGTAGTTAAAACCACCGTTGCTCAAAGAAAGATTCGCCGTACAGACGATCTGTCCCCAGGAACCAACAAGTTCACAAAGGAACTTCTGGAACGCTCAAAGTCATATTCGAAAACACTCGAAAATACCATGTGAGAGGGAGACACTCTGGGCCACAAATAATCTGGTATTCTCGATTTTCCATCTGTATTCTCTCTTCTAATGAAAGAGGAGGTCCTCTATATAAATAGAAGAAAACAACACCTATGCGGCCTGAGGAAACTCCAGGCCGCTTAAGCCCTGACCGACCATATCCCCCAAATTCGGGTGTTAGAGCCGTCGGTGCCGCAAGTCATGTTGCACTGCACGAGACAGACAGCGCCACCAAACGCCGAAAGCAGCCGCTCATGCCACCTGACACGCTGTACTGCACGGCCAAACTGTCACGCCCCAGTCCCAAAATATCGTGGGACTAGATACGTGGCAATGGCCAGCAGTACGCACCGATGGACAAACCCAATTTATTGGATCCATCAGGGCATACTTAAGCTGTAAAACAAATCTACGACAATCATGGCACAACCAATCTCATCCACACAAGATAAAAATATGATCCACAGAATAAATAAGGAATGTAAATCATCAGCAAGTCTCACAAAGTACTTCGGGAACAACCCGAAAAATATCTAGTACAATGGTTCCACAGACCAGAAAATAAAAGACTGAAATAATAAATAAAACTGAGCATGAACATGGATGCTCAAGAGAAGTCTTCAGCTAAGACCTCGTCCTCAGATGGTGGTACGGCTCCTGGATCGGCTCCTCCTGCTGCGGTCCCGTAAACCTCGGGGTAAACCTGGTCTGCAAAATCTGGGGACAAAATCCATATCCAGGTCCTCAGGGGACATAGCAAGGTACAGAAAATAATACAAGCCAGAATATAAACAGTGCAGCAAATAATGAGATAAGCAGGGTAAGTATGTAACATCTGTATAAATGCAAGATATATCAATAGTACTCAGGTTGAAACAACTACAAGCCCTGTGTAGGGGAGCCGGTAGTAGTGGTGTCAAGAGGTGGTCTAGCTCAGCGGGATACTGAATAGCCGGCTTAACATAATCAACCTGTAGCCTGTGAAACTATCCAGCAATAGATGGAACAATAAGGGAATACTAGAATAACCAGCTAAGTGATATGCAAGATGAGAGCAGCACTAGAACTCAGGCTGAAGCATACTACCAGCTCTGTGTCGGGGAGCCGGTAGCAGCAGTAATAATGAGTAATGGGCCAAGCTCGGGCTTCAGAGTCTTGGCCTCACAATAGTAGGGGTGTATATATATAATCAGCCTGTAGTCTGTGTGTCTCTCCCCACCCAATGTAACCACGCAAATCATGAACATAACGTCTCACGTCCATGTCAGCGGGGTCATAACTAATGCACAAGTCATAATGTATCTAGAATATAGAATCTATGCCAAGTCCTATACAGAATCACCTCGAACATCTCGGAAAGATCCTGTCTCATGATCAGTGTCCAGTGTCCTGGGTCAAAGTGTACTTGGTAAGACAAGTACGAGAAGATAAAGTGTCACGTATGTCCATATCTAGATGACATTACCCAACACCGCGTACGATGTTGGCACCCGACTGATAATCGGACGCTAAGTATGTCAAACGGTCCTAGGTTAAGCATGCACAGTAAATATATGAAGTAAGAAAAATAGGTAACAATTCTGCAGAGATGGCAAGGTACACTTGCCTGATGTTTGAATATCAACTGTCGTCCTGGTATCGGTGGATCCGGCAGGTACTACTCCGAAAGCTGTAATAAATATCACCAACAGTCTTAGAAGATATCAAACTGCTAGGAACGCCTGTCCTTACGTCCAATTTGGACACAGGGGCAAAAAGGTCATTTCCGGCCAAAGAGGGTTCCACGTGTGGCCCACTTTGCACCGAAAAGTGTGCCTAGGGTAACAGTCTCTAAATGGGACAGACTATGGGTCAAAAAATTCTAAATGTCAATACGATCCCAACGGTATGTCCAAATTTGGATTCCGATGAGCCGAACATAATTTGGTCCAAAAAGTCAACTGTGGGGCCCGCCAATTGACGATCTGGTCAACCATCTCAGAAATGCGTAAAAATTGGGTCACAGGACCAGCGTGTTACCACGAGTCCAGTGGCACAAGTTTCGTCGCAATCTGACAAGCGTGCACAAAATACGTGCGAGTTCCACAAAAGTGGCGACACGGAATGTGTTCGCGGATACGGCCTGATTCCGGCGCGCACGCGCGTCCAAATCAGTCCCCATAAATTTTCACGTGTTCGATTATGCTGCGTGCACCATTCGGTATACTTGGCACACGGCGGGGCGGTCCCGTTTGGCGGGGCGCGCTCCGATCTCCAACTTTTAGAAAACCAGAAAAAGTGGGTGCGCGCAGTTTTGTGACGAATACAATTTTGTCCACAGCAACTAATAGCACAAAGTTATTATACAGAAAATAAACTAGGTCATGTAATCTACAGGTATCAAAAAGAATCACCAAATTCGGATCTCTGTGGTGGGAGATACGAACTCGGCAATATGGGTGGTCATTCTAGAATTCTGCGATTGCAGAATTCCGTCTGTCCGTCCACTTTGGACGCTGTTTTTCACCTAGGGGCACACGTTTTCCGAGATTGGCTATAAAACGAATATTAGAGAGGGTTAAGGGATGATCATACCTATGAAAACGGAACAGCGTTTGGTCGAGCGAGTCGACGAGAAATCACGCCGGAGCGAAGGTGCCTCGAGTGGGAGACTGCAGTTCGCGATGTCGGCGTCGACGGGATGGTTGGATGGCTTGGGGAGGCTTCTCTGGCTGCGGTGACGGCTCTAGATGGGAATAGGAAGTCTGGAGTTTCTAGGTTAGGGTTTTAGAGAGCTATTATATATATATATACTATATATATTAGGAAATAGAGGGGGTTAATTGGATTGCGGGTTGGAACTATCCGCGGGTTGAATAGGAAGGTCGGGTGAAGTGGGCACTGAAGGGGGTCAATGGGCGGTCCTGGGTCAATTGCTAGGGAGGTCTGGCATTTGCTAAATGGTTTTGTTCTTTGCTGTAGTAGCAAACTAGTATTAGTGGTAGTTTTTGTTATATTATGATTATTGTTATTATTATTATTATTATTATTAGTATTATTATTATATACTTATTTTCTTTTCTTTTCTTTATAAAATATATATACATATATATATATTTGTATATACATATATATATATATATATATATATATATATATACTCATAAGAAAATTTATACTCTTAGGGTAATGTACATCGTTAGGCTAGCAACAGCTTAAGGGATCTCCTACATGGAATAAATTCCGAAAAATTCATGATGGTCCCATAAGTCCTCTAAGTGCCCGAACACCTAACATAAAAATTATTAAAAATTTATTTCTCCTATTTGGACCTAATTACTACAATTTAATTAATAATTAATGAAAAGAAAGGTATATACGATTTTCTAGGAAGGGGGTTTTACATTCTACCCAACTTGTAAAAATTTCGTCCTCGAAATTAAAATTAAGCCACTATAGAATGCAAGGATGGTATAAGATATAAATTAACAATGTAAATTCATACCTTGGTCTACGAATAGGTTCGGAAAACGCTTGCACATGTCGTCCTCGCGCTTCCAAGTTGATTCTCCTGGCGCGCCATGCCTCCATGCTACGCGAACCAAGGGAATAGACTGGTTCCTCAATACCTTCTCTCGACGATCAAGGATTCCCACGGGTTGCTCTTGGTATGACAAGCTCGGCCCAATGGTGATCTCTGAATGATCGAGGACATGACTGTTGTCTGCCACATATCGCCTGAGCTGCGACACATGGAATACGTCATGTACTCCCTCCAGTGAAGGTGGTAGCGCAAGTCGATATGCCACCTCTCCAACTCTTTCGAGCAAATGGTCCAATATACCTTGGACTCAACTTGTCGCGCCCTCCGAATCGGATGGTGCCTCTGGTCGGTGATATCCTCAAGAAGACGTGATCGCCCTCTTTGAACTCCAAGGGTCGACGATGAAGGTCTGCCCACTGTTTCTGCCTGTCTTGCGCTGCTCGCAAGTGTCCCTGAATCTTCTTGACTGTCTCTACGGTGTTGACCACCAACTCGGGTCCCAGAATCTGACGTTCTCCCACGTCACTCCAACACACAGGAGACCTACATTTTCTCCCATACAATGCTTCAAACGGAGCCATCTGAATACTCGCTTGATAGCTATTATTGTAAGAAAACTCTACAAGATGTAGGTGGTCCTCCCATGATCCTCCAAAGTCTAACATGCAAGCCCTCAACATGTCCTCCAAGGTCTGAATAGTACGCTCCGACTGCCCATCTGTCTGCGGGTGGTAAGATGTACTGAACTTCAGACGAGTACCAAGACTCTCTTGCATGCTCCTCCAAAAGTGCGATGTGAAGCACGAATCTCTGTCCGATACAATGCTGACTGGTATGCCGTGCAATCTCACGATCTGCCTCATATATAAATCAGCTAAAGCTTCTGTAGACTGACCCACTCTAAAGGGTATAAAATGGGCTGACTTGGTGAGTCGGTCCACTATTACCCACACTGCATCTCTCCCACTTGGACTCTTGGGAAAACCCGTGACGAAGTCCATAGTGATGTGCTCCCACTTCCACTCTGGAATCGGAAGTGGTTGCAATAATCCTGCTGTCCTCTGGTGCTCCGCCTTCACTTGTTGACATACCAGACATTTGGCTACAAAGCGAGCTATCTCTCTCTTCATTCCATGCCACCAGTAATACTGTCTCAAGTCCCGATACATCTTGGTTCCTCCTGGGTGAACAGAGTACATAGAGCTATGTGCTTCGGTCATTAACTCCTGTCTCAATTCTCCATTTGGAACATACAAGCGATTTCCAAACCTCAATGTCCCGTCTTCGTGGATGCGAAGTCCTGTCTGCATGCCGGCTTCTGTCCTTTCTTTGAGTCTTCGAAATCTAGCATCGGTGGGCAATGCCTCTTTAATCTTCTCTACGAGTGATGACTGAATCTCAAGATTAGCCATCAATCCAGTCTGTCCCGGTAAGACGACCTCTATCTGTAGCTCCTGTAAATCTCTCAATAACTCGGGCTGCATCGTCAAGAAATAAGCCGTAGGCTTCCTGCTGAGTACGTCTGCAACAACATTCGCCTTTCCCGGATGATACTGCAGATCGATGTCAAAATCTACCATCAATTCCAGCCAGCGCCTCTGCCTCATGTTAAGTTCCTTCTGAGTATACACATACTTCAGACTTTTGTGATCTGTAAAGATGTCTACTTTCTCCCCATAAAGGTAGTGCCTCCAAATCTTCAATGCAAAAATAACTGCTGCTAACTCCAGATCGTGTGTTGGATAGTTTTTCTCGTGAACCTTCAGCTGTCTCGACGCATAAGCAATAACCTTGCCATGTTGCATCAAAACACATCCCAGTTCGCTACCCGATGCATCACTGTAAACAACAAAACCTCCTGACCCTGAAGGAAGAGTCAAGACAGGTGCTGTTGTTAATCTTCTCTTCAGCTCTTCGAAAGCCTTCTGGCAGTCTTCTGTCCATATAAACTCCTGGTCCTTACGTGTCAGCTTCGTCATCGGTTCTGCAATCCTCGAGAAATTCTCTACAAAGCTTCGGTAATATCCCGCAAGCCCGAGAAAACTTCTCACCTCTACAACTGATGTGGGTGTAGGCCAAGTCTCTATTGCCGCAACTTTCTCTGGATCTACTGAAAGTCCTTCTCCTGATATGATGTGTCCCAAGAAAGGCACTTTGTCCATACAGAACTCACACTTACTAAGCTTGGCATATAACTTCTCATATCTCAAGGTCTCTAACACGATTCGGAGATGCTCCTCGTGCTCTTCAAGGCTCTTGGAATATATGAGAATGTCGTCAATGAACACCACCACAAATTTATCCAAGAACTGATGAAAGACTCTGTTCATTAAGCTTATAAATACTGCTGGTGCGTTGGTTAAACCAAACGGCATCACCAAGAACTCATAATGCCCATACTTCGTCCTGAAAGCTGTCTTCGGGATGTCTTCCTTCCTTACTTTGATCTGATGATAGCCGGATCTAAGGTCAATCTTTGAGAATACCCTTGCACCACTCAATTGATCGAATATATCATCAATGCGTGGTAGGGGATACCTGTTCTTGATGGTTACAGCATTTAGTGCCCTGTAATCAATGCATAACCGTACTGTTCCATCTTTCTTCGGCACAAATAATATGGGTGCTCCGCAAGGTGAAACACTGGGCCGAATGAAACCCTTCTCCAAAAGATCATCAACCTGTGCTTTCAACTCCACTAACTCCTTGGGCGCTAGCCGATAAACTGTTGAAGTGATTGGCTCTGCTCCTGGAGTTAAGTCTATAGTGAATTCTATTTCCCGATCAGGCGGTAAACCTGGAAGATCATCGAGAAATATATCCACAAATTCTGATATGACTCTTGGGTAACCTGTCTCCCCTTCTACAGATAGTACCCTAAGAGTAGGCTGAGCTCCTTGCTCTACTGCTCCTCGGAGAAACTCAAATTCCGAATGTCCAGGCGGTCTAAATATAACCCGCCCAAGTCGACAATCAAGAGTCGCATGGTACTGACTTAACCAGTCCATACCAAGTACGACATCATAATCCGGCATAGAAAATATCAGAAACTGCGCTCGCATTTCTCGGCCACAAACGACTACAGAACATGATCTACAGACGTCACTAACCGGAATAATTCCACCTCCCGTAAGAATTCTCTTCATCTTCGGAAGGGGTGCGGTAGCTACTCTATGGGTGGCTACAAAGCTAGCTGCTATAAATGAATGCGATGCTCCAGAATCAAATAATACTACAGCTGGTAATGAAGCTACTAAAATAGTACCTGCGATGACCTCGCCTGCTGTAGCCTCCTCCTCAACAGCTAAAGTGAATGCCTGTCCTCGCCCCTGTGCTTGGCCTCGCTGCTGCTGAGCCTGCTGGAATAAAGCTGCCTGTGGTGCCAGGGGTGGTCTCTGCTGGTTCCCTCCTGGGGCTGGTGGTCTGACTCCACCAACTCCTGCCTGCTGTGCTCCTACGGCTGGATAAGCTGGTCGTGGTGCAGGCAAAGCTAATCTCGGTGCTCCCTCTCTGCGCTCGGTGCAGTCTCTGGTCTGATGCTGGTTGGACCCACAAGCCAGGCAGAGTCCCAACTTGCGTCTGCATTCTCCCTCAATGTGACCTATCTTGCCACAGTGGTGACAAGTAGGGAGAGATATGGCCCTGTGCGCTGTCCTCTCTGGCATACTCCTCTGGGTCCGCTTCACTGAATCCCCATGTCCTGTCCTCGATGGTGCTGATGTGATATGCCTCTTCAGGGTCGACTCCCTTCTAGTGACGTGCTCCATGCGTTGGGCTGCTGCGAGAACGTCGGTATAAGATGTAGGTGCGACCGATCCAATCAATCTCTGAAGCTCGAACTTCAAGCCGTCAAAGAACTTCTCTGCTTTTTCTTCCTCTGTCGAAATCAATGTCGGGGCAAAGCGGCTCAGGCGAATAAATTCTGCATTGTATTCTTCTACTGTCATGTTGCCTTGAATAAGGCGGTGGAACTTGTCTCTGAGCTCTGACCGTGCTACTGCGGGAATGTACATCTCTTTGAAGAGTCTGGAGAACTCTTCCCAGGTGACTCGGTCCTGCCCGAGCCTCATCTCCTCTGCTAACCACCAGTGATGTGCATTCTCAGTTAACTGCATTCTCACTGCAGTCATCCACTTCTCTCTAGGAAGTTCAGCGGCTTCCAACTGATGCTGAATGTTTGTGAGCCATTCATGAACTTCTGTTGGTCCCTCTTTACTAGAAAATGTACGAGGCTTGAGCTGACGGAAGTCGGTGATTGATCCCGTCGTCGTTCTCCTCGCTGGTGGGTTTGCCTGCTCCAATGCGGATACCAGGCTGGTTCTCAGATTCTCGGCCTCCTGACGTTGTGCTTCTTGCTGAATCTGTTGCTGTGCTTGTATCATAGCATACATCATCTGGAACATCTGTTGCCCGTCCATAGCTTGTCCTGGCGGGAAAACTGGCATCTGGGGAGTGAACTGTGGTGGAGGTGGGATGTCATCTCTCCGGAACCTTGGATTAGGCTGTCCGGTTTGATCGCTCTGTGATGCTTGTCCTCCACTCCCAGGAGTCACTCCGTCTCCATAAGTAACCACAACGTCGTGTGGTGTATCCAAAGGAATCTCGTCTCCGTTCCTGGGATCCATTGCTCTGAAATCAAAAGATAAACTATAAGAACGCTCAGAGGAATCAATACAGGATGCAAATCAATTTCAGTTTCGAGTTCGATATAGAGTTCAAGAATGGTTCAATTAATGGATGAGATCCTATAACTTATCCTATCCTCAGGGCAGGCTGGTTCAGTCCCTAAGTTGAAACTGAACAATTTAGTCGTAGACCTGCATGGGCCACCACAAAAACTATGTCACGCCCCAGTCCCAAAATACCGTGGGACTAGATACGTGGCAATGGCCAGCAGTACGCACCGATGGACAAACCCAATTTATTGGATCCATCAGGGCATACTTAAGCTGTAAAACAAATCTACGACAATCATGGCACAACAAATCTCATCCACACAAGATAAAAATATGATCCACAGAATAAATAAGGAATGTAAATCATCAGCAAGTCTCACAAAGTACTTCGGGAACAACCCGAAAAATATCTAGTACAATGGTTCCACAGACCAGAAAATAGAAGACTGAAATAATAAATAAAATTGAGCATGAACATGGATGCTCAAGAGAAGTCTTCAGCTAAGACCTCGTCCTCAGATGGTGGTACGGCTCCTGGATCGGCTCCTCCTGCTGCGGTCCCGTAAACCTCGGGGTAAACCTGGTCTGCAAAATCTGGGGACAAAATCCATATCCAGGTCCTCAGGGGACATAGCAAGGTACAGAAAATATACAAGCCAGAATATAAACAGTGCAGCAAATAATGAGATAAGTAGGGTAAGTATGTAACATCTGTATAAATGCAAGATATATCAATAGTACTCAGGTTGAAACAACTACAAGCCCTGTGTAGGGGAGCCGGTAGTAGTGGTGTCAAGAGGTGGTCTAGCTCAGCGGGATACTAAATAGCCGGCTTAACATAATCAACCTGTAGCCTGTGAAACTATCCAGCAATAGATGGAACAATAAGGGAATACTAGAATAACCAGCTAAGTGATATGCAAGATGAGAGCAGCACTAGAACTCAGGCTGAAGCATACTACCAGCTCTGTGTCGGGGAGCCGGTAGCAGCAGTAATAATGAGTAATGGGCCAAGCTCGGGCTTCAGAGTCTTGGCCTCACAATAGTAGGGGTGTATATATATAATCAGCCTGTAGTCTGTGTGTCTCTCCCCACCCAATGTAACCACGCAAATCATGAACATAACGTCTCACGTCCATGTCAGCGGGGTCATAACTAATGCACAAGTCATAATGTATCTAGAATATAGAATCTATGCCAAGTCCTATACAGAATCACCTCGAACATCTCGGGAAGATCCTGTCTCATGATCAGTGTCCAGTGTCCTGGGTCAAAGTGTACTTGGTAAGACAAGTACGAGAAGATAAAGTGTCACGTATGTCCATATCTAGATGACATTACCCAACACCGCGTACGATGTTGGCACCCGACTGATAATCGGACGCTAAGTATGTCAAATGGTCCTAGGTTAAGCATGCACAGTAAATATATGAAGTAAGAAAAATAGGTAACAATTCTGCAGAGATGGCAAGGTACACTTGCCTGATGTTTGAATATCAACTGTCGTCCTGGTATCGGTGGATCCGGTAGGTACTACTCCGAAAGCTGTAATAAATATCACCAACAGTCTCAGAAGATATCAAACTGCTAGGAACGCCTGTCCTTACGTCCAATTTGGACACAGGGGCAAAAGGTCATTTTCGGCCAAAGAGGGTTCCACGTGTGGCCCACTTTGCACCAAAAAGCGTGTCGAGGATAACAGTCTCTAAATGGGACAGACTATGGGTCAAACAATTCTAAATGTCAATATGATCCCAACGGTATGTCCAAATTTGGATTCCGATGAGCCGAACATAATTTGGTCCAAAAAGTCAACTGTGGGACCCGCCAATTGGCGATCTGGTCAACCGTCTCAGAAATGCGTGAAAATTGGGTCACAGGACCAGCGTGTTACCACGAGTCCAGTGGCGCAAGTTTCGTCGCAATCTGACAAGCGTGCACAAAATACGCACGAGTTCCACAAAAGTGGCGACACGGAATGTGTTCGCGGATACGGCCTGATTTCGGCGCGCACACGCGTCCAAATCAGTCCCCATAAATTTTCACGTGTTCGATTATGCTGCGTGCACCATTCGGTACACTTGGCACACGGCGGGGCGGTCCCGTTTGGAGGAGCGCGCTCCGATCTCCAACTTTTAGAAAACCAGAAAAAGTGGGTACGCGTAGTTTTGTGACGAATACAATTTTGTCCACAGCAACTAATAGCACAAAGTTATTATACAGAAAATAAACTAGGTCATGTAATCTACAGATATCAAAAAGAATCACCGAATTCGGATCTCTGTGGTGGGAGATACGAACTCGGCAATATGGGTGGTCATTCTGGAATTCTGCGATTGCAGAATTCCGTCAGTCCGTCCACTTTGGACGCTGTTTTTCACCTAGGGGCACACGTTTTCCGAGGTTGGCTATAAAACGAATATTGGAGAGGGTTAAGGGATGATCATACCTATAAAAACGGAACAACGTTTGGTCGAGCGAGTCGACGGAAAATTACGCCGGAGCGAAGGTGCCTCGAGTGGGAGACTGCAGTTCGCGATGTCGGCGTCGACGGGATGGTTGGATGGCTTGGGGAGGCTTCTCTGGCTGCGGTGACGGCTCTAGATGGGAAGAGGAAGTCTGGAGTTTCTAGGTTAGGGTTTTAGAGAGCTATTATATATATATATATATATACTATATATATTAGGAGAGAGAGGGGGTTAATTGGATTGCGGGTTGGAACTATCCGCGGGTTGAATAGGAAGGTCGGGTGAAGTGGGCGCTGAAGGGGGTCAATGGGCGGTCCTAGGTCAATTGCTAGGGAGGTCTGGCATTTGCTAAATGGTTTTGTTCTTTGCTGTAGTAGCAAACTAGTATTAGTGGTAGTTTTTGTTATATTATAATTATTGTTATTATTATTAGTAGTATTATTATTATTATATACTTATTTTCTTTTCTTTTCTTTATAAAATATATATACATATATATATATTTGTATATACATATATATATATATATATATATATATATATATATATATATACTCATAAGAAAATTTATACTCTTAGGGTAATGTACATCGTTAGGCTAGCAACAGCTTAAGGGGTCTCCTACATGGAATAAATTCCGAAAAATTCCTGATGGTCCCATAAGTCCTCTAAGTGCCCGAACACCTAACATAAAAATTATTAAAAATCTATTTCTCCTATTTGGACCTAATTACTACAATTTAATTAATAATTAATGAAAAGAAAGGTATATACGATTTTCTAGGAAGGGGGTTTTACACAAACGCCGAAAGCAGGCTATGTCCCCTCCATGCCAGACTCTCTACAGGCCGCATGGGCACCGAGCCGCATGCGCTCCTGGCCGCATACGTACCGAGCCGCATGCACACCTGACAGCATGCGCCCGAGCAAGCAACCGTGCACGAGCGCCATGCGACGATACTGACGTGCTAAGTGCAAAGTGCCGTGTTATGTTTGTAACACCCCGTTCCGCTCTAGCGGACTGCCGTCGCAAACGGCAATAATGCAACTGTCCCGACCCGCTTTGCCTCAACGAGAAGCAAAGGATATCCAGACTTGTCCCTACTGGAATTCAGCTTAGGCTTTCAGAGGCTTGTTCAGACGTATCGCTCTACCAAGGCGAATCATCGCTAAGATGGGTGGCTACGGTAAACTTGTCTTTGCTTAGCCAGCACACATAAAATCTGGAATATTCATGCTAGTCGCTAGGTAAATCACCCCCTGCATGCTAATAAATCCAACGCACCTAGCTAAGGGAATAATCCCAACATGTATTGCTTGCTAGAACATGGAAATAAAATACTGCTTATATTCAGACCCTTGCATGCTAAGTCCCTAACGGTTTCATCTCTCGGCTTACCTTCGGGTCCGAGCAATCGTGTTTACTTGTGTCCCTTAGAAACGCATGCTTGTCTGCTTATGAATGTCTAACGTTATTATATTGTGAAATGTTTAAGCAATCCTGAACGCATGAATGGAACGTAGATGCAATATAAATGAATCATGCTACTGCTTGTCTTGTACTCACGTAGCCTCCGGGCGATAATCACGTAGTCTACGGGCACACGTAGCCTACGGACGATATTCACGTAGCCTACGGGCGATAGTCACGTAGCCTACGGGTGCACGTAGCCTACGGGTGATAATCACGTAGCCTTCGGGCGAATGAATATTATTGTTCGATCACGGACAACTTGTGCACAAGGTATAGTTTCTGCGGGCGGCTGCTGGGGCACTGGCACCGGTCCGGCTCCGGACGGAACTAACGTTTAGTCTCACGTACTAGGACAGGGTGGTATGCGACGCCTAACGTTCTTGCACGTAACAAACCATCTTCGTCACAGACTAGTGTCCATTATGGCATACGCCAGTGATCACCTTGTACTTAACTTGTTGCATGCTTGCTTGTAAACGAAAGATAAACAATTCATCCTCGCTTAGCGGCTATCCGCATGCGAGATACTGTATCGCATGAAACAAATAAACTAAACACCTGAACGATCTTGAAAATAAGTACTCGTGTTTGCATATGCTATGCCTCCTGAATGTTTATACATGCCCTTGCTTAAATTAACAATGTTTGCCTTGGACAGAGAAGGAAAAATTGTAAGTTGGTAAGTCTCGTCGTGTTCCCTCAAACATCGCACGGAGCACTGCCCGACACGTTAGGCTATTCAACGTTTGCATGAAACTGATCCTAAGGCAACTAGAAAGACAACTTAATAGTTGTGCACGGAACCTGTATTACGTGTTTGGATTTATCGAGTGGGCGAGTAGCTTCCCCACCAGTGCATTTAATGTACTGATAATCCACCAGTTTGTATGCAGGGTGCGGAAGAACCTCGTTCGGTGCGGACGCCTCCAACGTGCGTGCTAAGGCCAGGAGTTTCCCTCTGAAGCCTTGCAACGGTGCGTCCGGGACTGAAGCGCATATACAAGACATAATATTGGAGCGTCGCCTGACCATCGCCTGTACAATCATTCACAGTTGTAGCCACTTGGCACGCTTTACTGTTTCTGAGAGAGAGGCTTGAGCGACTTGTAATCTCGACTATACGCCGCCTGTAACACATGTTTATATCAATAAAAGAGCTTGCTTTACTTTAACTTGTGTTTCAATGCCCGCTATATTTGTCGACTCAGTGAACCTGTTATCAAATCGCTATGCGTTCCTAAACTCCGCTGCACTCGGACAAATCTGTACGACTCTGTGGCTTAGAACTCTAACCGCCAGCCAATGAACCATGGCCTTGTACGGGCGTGGATCACGCTCGTGCGGCATCACGCCCGGATGGGTCAAGCGATCGTTCCGCGGGAGCGCTAGCGAGGGTGATTCCCGCCTAGCGGGAACGGCCGATTAGCCTGCGGGAGATCGGGGCTTGACATGTTGGTATCAGAGCCTGGCTTCTACGCCTTTGGACTTCGATTCAATATCTCTGTTTCGAAAGCTCGTTCGTGGGTTATGTGCACGCTCTCTCTCAATGCCTCGATGGGATGTTCCAACAATAAGTCTAAATACTTTCAAAATGCGTTTTGAATGATATGATTGCTTGTCTGGTTGTATGCTGCGAGTGGCCTTTGTGCCAACCTGTACGAACCCTTGAGAGTATCGTTAGTAGCTTGTCCGATTTTTACTAACCCTAAGTTTGGTTGAATGCATCTATTCGAGGGACGCCTTGAACTAGTGCACCATCCAAGACTTAAGAAAAGGTGAACTCGAGTGCTGAGACTTCGCTATCACTAAGCTGGTTGACGTATTCATGCTAGAAGTGCACTTCGAAAGTACGCACGATCCAGTCTAAGCGATATGCTGATTTCGAAGCTTGTGCAAGTGAATATCCAAACGAACAAGTGCAACGACTTATCTAGGATTGCCTCAAACCTTAGATTACTGCTTGTCCTCAGTAAGTCTCGAGGACGAGACTTTTTCTAAGTTGGGTAGGATGTAACACCCTGTTCCGCTCTAGCGGACTGCCGTCTCAAACGGCAATAGTGCAACTGTCCCGACCCGCTTTGCCTCAACGAGAAGCAAAGGATATCCAGACTTGTCCCTACTGGAATTTAGCTTAGGCTTTCAGAGGCTCGCTCAGACGTATCGCTCTACCAAGGCGAATCATCGCTAAGGTGGGTGGCTACGGTGAACTTGTCTTTGCTTAGCCAGCACACATAAAATCTGGAATATTCATGCTAGTCGCTAGGTGAATCACCCCCTGCATGCTAATAAATCCAACGCACCTAGCTAAGAGAATAATCCCAACATGTATTGCTTGCTAGAACATGAAAATAAAATACTGCTTATATTCAGACCCTCGCATGCTAAGTCCCTAACGGTTTCATCTCTCGGCTTACCTTCGGGTCCGAGCAATCGTGTTTACTTGTGTCCCTTAGAAACGCATGCTTGTCTGCTTATGAATGTCTAACGTTATTATATTGTGAAATGTTTAAGCAATCCTGAACGCATGAATGGAACGTAGATGCAATATAAATGAATCATGATACTGCTTGTCTTGTACTCACATAGCCTCCGGGCGATAATCACGTAGCCTACGGGCGCACGTAGCCTACGGGCGATATTCACGTAGCCTACGGGCGATAGTCACGTAGCCTACGGGCGCACGTAGCCTACGGGTGATAATCACGTATCCTTCGGGCGAATGAATGTTATTGTTCGATCACGGACAACTTGTGCACAAGGTATAGTTTCTGCGGGCGGCTGCTAGGACACTGGCACCGTTCCGGCTCCGGACGGAACTAACGTTTAGTCTCACGTACTAGGACAGGGTGGTATGCGGCGCCTAACGTTCTTGCACGTAACAAACCATCTTCGTCACAGACTAGTGTCCATTATGGCATACGCCAGTGATCACCTTGTACTTAACTTGTTGCATGCTTGCTTGTAAACGAAAGATAAACAATTCATCCTCGCTTAGCGGCTATCCGCGTACGAGATACTGTATCGCATGAAACAAATAAACTGAACACCTGAACGATCTTGAAAATAAGTACTCGTATTTGCATATGCTATGCCTCCTGAATGTTTATACATGCCCTTGCTTAAATTAACAATGTTTGCCTTGGACAGGGAAGGAAAAATGGTAAGTTGGTAAGTCTCGCCGTGTTCCCTCAAACATCGCACGGCGCACTGCCCGACACGTTAGGCTATTCAACGTTTGCATGAAACTGATCCTAAGGCAACTAAAAATACAACTTAATAGTTGTGCACGGAACCTGTATTACGTGTTTGGATTTGTCGAGCGGGCGAGTAGCTTCCCCACCAGTGCATTCAATGTACTGATAATCCACCAGTTTGTATGCAGGGTGCGGGAGAACCTCGTTCGGTGCGGACGCCTCCAACGTGCGTGCTAAGGCCAGGAGTTTCCCTCTGAAGCCTTGCAACGGTGCGTCCGGGACTGAAGCGCATATACAAGACATAATGTTGGAGCGTCGCCTGACCATCGCCTGTACAATCATTCCACAGTTGTAACCACTTGGCACGCTTTACTGTTTCTGAGAGAGAGGCTTGAGCGACTTGTAATCTCGGCTATACGCCGCCTGTAACACATGTTTATATCAATAAAAGAGCTTGCTTTACTTCAACTTGTGTTTCAATGCCCGCTACATTTGTCGACTCAGTGAACCTGTTATCAAATCGCTATGCGTTCCTAAACTCCGCTGTACTCGGACAAATCTGTGCGACTCTGTGGCTTAGAACTCTAACCGCCAGCCAATGAACCATGGCCTTGCACGGGCGTGGATCACGCTCGTGCGGTATCACGTCCGGATGGGTCAAGCGATCGTTCCGCGGGAGCGCTGGCGAGGGTGATTCCCGCCTAGCGGGAACGGCCGATTAGCCTGCGGGAGATCGGGGCGTGACAATGTTTGTCTTACCGTTTCTTACCATTCGGCCTTCCCTGTCATTTGCAGCAATATGAATAATGATATACTGAATAACAAAGAACATTTATAAAATCCAAGTGTTATGTTTGTGTCTCTGCCTCCGACCCATTCTACTTGAACTATGTTATATGCCGTGCATCCATTCTAAACATGCAAAGTACCGTGTAATTATACTCCTTCACGTTACTCCTCTTCTGAATGTGGATAGTCGCTATGCAAGCATGACTTATCTATATGAAGGTCACTGGCTCTGTTAGCCATATTGGACAAGATTTGGGATAGAACGACTGTCTTCTCAGCTCGGTTGCTAGCCTTGCTGGGCCTCCCGAACCATCTGATGAGTCGGCGACCATCCAGGTCGGTAGCAAGCCTTGCTGGATGTCCTGCACTCGTCCGCTAGTCTTCAGCTTAGTGTATTACCAGGACTACACTGGCATTGTCCTCCCGGACCGACACGATTAGGATGCCTCAATAATCGTATCGAGGACTCATTTCTACCTGGTGCGCAACCAGTTGTCCGTGACCATGCAACTACTCCTGCCACTTCCAATCCTAGCCGAGAATAACTCAGTTCAATTTTGTCGAGGACTACACTTAGATCTTTCTTCTTTACGCAGCTCCCTGATTAGAGACTGCCTCGGTGATCTGGATATCCCGAGTATTTTTCTTTCTTTCCTTCTCCTGACTCAGAACGACTACTTGATAGTCTTCCTCGTCTATGTATGCAATATGATTATACTCTATCCCGTGTCATGTTCCGTGCGGTGCGATGCCACAGTATGAACTCAACTACTTTTGTGGCATATATATAAGAAGCTACTATATTTTACCTCAATAAGTTCGACTACACAAATAACAAGTAAGATCTCCATGTTATATACAATGATAAGGCGGGATTATCCCCTTAGCTATGTGCGTTCATCTTATTTTATTAGCATTCAAAGGTTATCGCCTGAAAACTAGCATGTATCATTCATTTTCTTAGTGTGCAGCTAAGTAGGGACAGGTTCACAGGGGCCACCCACCTTAGCGATGAATCGCATCGATCGAGCGAGACTCTGAGCGTGCCTTTGAAAGTCTAAGTCTGAACTCCATTTGAAGATCCAAGTCCGAATGCCCTTGCATCGAACGAGTCATCTCGCTGAGCACGGCAGGTCAGTTCGCTACACTTATGCCGTTTGAATTGGCCCTCCGGGTTGAGCGGAGCGGGTCGTTACATGGACACTCGAGAATCATCTTGTTCGAGCCGCTCAAGACGAATACAAGACTCGATCAAGCAAAATCATAAACAAAAGTTAATAATACAACCTAAGTTAATCCATGACACTATTTACAAACAATAAGAAAAATAAATCATAGTAAGGCATCATATGAAATTGATAATATACCAGAGAAAACCTTATCAAATCAACATGATACAATATTGGATTGTTACGATGCAATAATGAGATGATAATGTATTTATGCGATACAATACCGATACAAATATTGGAATCATGACGATACAATACAATATTGTGATATATCGATTGAAACAATAACAATAATCTATGTAAATGCAAGCTCACTACAATAGTATCGATACAAGATCAATATCGACGCAAGGGCAATATCGATTATGAAGGCAATAACAATGTCGAACCAGAGCAATATCAATACGAAACACGAGCTGTATCAATATAATATAATATCACTAGTAATATACATGGTATCCAAAATCGATGCACGAAAGTCTTGCAAACAAATAACATGAAGTCAAGAAAGCTACAATGTGATATCATAATCAAGATGACACGATATCAATACAATGAGATCGAGAACCGTTACGACCCGCTCCCAAATAATTGAGTACGAGCTCGTGACTACGTCCAACCTACTTGCAGCATCGACAATAATATATTGTCTATAACCTCAAGTACAAGTACAATCACAATATTTCATATAAGACCCACAACACTAAAAAGAAAGAGCATGAACAATAACAGACCTTATAGTAGGTGAAGAAGTGGTGGTGTACTAAGTATTTTAAAATTCTCCAATGTCATGCTACAATATTTCAAAAGTTTCCAAAAGTTCGAAGAGGTCATGGCCCTATAGTAGGTGTAGATCCATCCTCCACACTAGCGAAAAGATCCATCCATAAGGACCTCACACAAAAAAATCCATCAAATTGGAGGACTTATATTGATATTTACAAGAATTACATGACTTATGTCTTAAAAAAAATCCAAAAAACATTTTTTTACACGTGTGCCCATCCACGTGTCCCCTCTTCTCTCCGAAATTGGCTTAAACCCTAGCGTACTCTTATTCTTTCTTCTTCTTCTTCTCCAGCTTGAGATTTTGGGGACAAGAAGGACAAAGTCTGTAAGTTTTCCTCTTAAACCCTAACCAAAATTTTAATTTACATAAATACAATCCCATTGGTTCTTCTTCTTGCACTCATCAATCGAATCGAAAACATTATTTTGTCAACTGTACATATTCCGACCATAGGCTCAAAAAAAATTGTGGGTTAGTTAGTAGTTGCAATTTATTCATATAAGCCCCTTTCAAATTTTCTCAGGTATGGCACTACTTGCAAACCAATCCATAGCCATAGGCCATGCCCAAATGAAATGCTTCGCTGTCCATGTGGATTGCCCAAGCAAACATGAACATGAAACCCTAGCACTACCAGTTCCTAAACACCTAACAAGCAATTTTGTAAATGTCGTTAGCCGCGCTGCCCAGTTCAAGCCCAAGAGGGCCGCGAACACGCCCCCCGCGTTACCGCCCGAACGGTACTTCGGCGACCACGACGAGGGGTCCAACAACGAGTTGTTGCGTAAGCTCTGCGGTAACGGGGAGTTCCACGAAGCTTCCAACTTGGTCGACGTCATGGCGCGGCTGGGCCAGGTCCCGGACGCCCCGTCCTGTGGGCACCTGATCCGGGCACTGGCCGACGGGGATAGGCTGGTCAAGGCCAGGCGCGTGCTCGAGAAGATGGTGATGTCGGGAGGCGTCCCCGATATTACTACGTACAACAAGTTGGTCGGACGACTCTGCAGGAGAGGACAGCTCGCTTTGGCCGTCGAGATCGTAGAGGACATGAGCTTCCAGGGGTGCCCTCCGAATGTTGTCACGTTCAATATCGTTATCCGTGGCATGTCCGACCGACGTAGGTACGAGGAGGCGGCTGGTTTTTGGAAAGATCAGCTTAGGAAAGGCCATCCGCCGTATCTTGTCTGTTGTACCGTTCTCCTCGAGCTCATATGCAGGAATTGTGGCATCCACAAGGCGATGGAGGTTCTGGAAGATTTGTCTTTGGAGGGATGCCATCCTGATATCATAACCTACAACGCCCTAATCAACGTGGTTTGCAAAGAGGGGAATTGTGAAGATGCGACATTTGTCATTCCCAGTCTTCTTGAGCATGGCTTCAAGCCGAACACAATCACATATAACACTATGCTGCATTGCTTATGCAGCAAGGGGAAGTGGATCGAAGTTGATGATATACTCTCTCTTATGAGAGAGGCTTCTTATACTCCTACAGTTGTTACTTATAATATATTGATCAATAGTTTGTGCAAGTACCAGCTTCTGGATCGAGCGATCGACTTTCTGCATAAGATGGTATGTGAAGGTTGTTCTCCTGATATCGTCACTTATAACACTCTCCTAGGGGCAATGTGTAAAGAGGACATGATAGAACAGGCTTTGGAGGTCATATGTTATATGAAGAACAATGGAATCCCGTTGGTTTTGATAACTTATAACACTGTGATTGATGCTTTGGCAAAGAAGGGAGATGTGAAGCAAGCAGTGGTTCTATTCGACGAGATGGGTAGGGATGGGATTAGTCCTGATGACATCACTTATGGATCTTTGGTCATGGGATTTTGCAAGAATGATATGGTTGTGGAGGCAGCAGAAATGTTGAAGGAGATGTCTAAGATTAAATACAGGATCCGGGGTATCACGTATAGCCTAGTGATACATGCTTTATGCAGGCAAAAGAAGGTGGAGACTGCTATTGAAATCTTGGATTTGATGGTATCGAGTTGTCGTAATCCCAGTAGAGCAATTTATGGATCTTTGGTTAAAGGTGTGGCTGCGACTGGTATGATAGAAGAGGCAACAGAGCTTGAGAAGAAGTTGATTGAGTACAAGATCTTTGAAAAGACTATAGTAGGCTAATCTGAATTTAGTTCCAGACTTGGGCAATCATGGATGATGGGCTGCTCAGTCCAGCCTGCATGTATTTCGCTCTCAAGTGATGACTGTCGTCTCTTTCAAAAGGTAATGTGCTCTTCTGGTTGTTCTTGTTTACTCGATACAACTTAAATTAAATTTGGCGCAAGTGTGTTTTGGTATGTAGACTTACAACGATGGCCTCTGCCCTATTTCGCTCTTATTCTCATTTAAGGTCTTTGTCATCTTACTTATGAGGGTCAATTTAATTGAACTTTCCTTTGTTTTACTTGCAATCGAACACCATATTTAGCTAGTTCTAGATTTTTTTTTTTTTTGTTTATATTTAAGGGAGACGGACAAATTGAACATCTATATTTTCTTATGCCCTCGTAACATCGGCTTGATATTATCATTTATAACACTATATACAGCTTATGAGAAAATGTTATGTCGTGTTTGGATAGGAGAATCCCATTAACCAATGGAGAAATACGGGTTCAGTAAGTGTTTATTTCATTTAAACGGTCTCATTACAAATGAGCATGACCATCATCTATTAACATCCTTGTTAGCCAAGTCTTGAGTGACAATGAGAAGTAATGGAATATCTATATAATACTATCTTTTCGGTTATCATTAACTATAAAATACTAGTACAAAACAGTTCTCATTATCACTATTGATTGTGCAAAGTCTAACTCAAAAATGAGGTTCAAACTATGCAACTGTAATATAATATCCCAAATTGGTTCATACGGTATCTGCCATGTTGTTCTATCCCATTCTCATGTAAGGTCTTTTGACTTCTTAATTATGTTGGCCATTTTGATTGTGCTCTCCTTTACTTTTACTCAGTTGCAACCCTACACCATGTTCAATTAGTTTAAAATTTTCTTTTATTAGATAAAAAGGGATACAAATCAGTTGAGCTGGTACATTTTGTTATGCCTTATAACCTATGTTGCATAGACATGATTTCAACCCGATAGAACATGGATGCATCGACGGGGGCATGACAATTTGATTTGGTGTGCCCTACTGCATTTTGGGTTGTCTGTGTCGTGTCCGTCATGCCACAACACAAATGCAGAACTGATGGGATATAAAAAATACTACAATCTTTTAGTTACTAGTAACCACAAAACATACTAGTGAAATATCATTATCATGACTGTAACAGTTAAACTAGAGAAGGATCTCTATTCTATCAAACTTGGATGTTGAATCTAAGTTTTATCAATCTTCCATATACCGGTTTTATTGGAACCTTAGGATAACATAGATAGTGATAGTTTTTCAGATAGTATCGAATTTTATGTATTTTATGTATTTCATGTTCTCAACATAGGTCCCGTAATAACATATATGCACTCAATATCCCTTGAAATTTGATATAGTTCCGAAGATGTTATCATTCCTTGGTATATAAGTGTTCCTAGGGGTCCTCACAAGTCACCACTAAGAGTCTTATATAAATTTGAGGTTTTATGAGCAAATATCAAGATCTGAGATTCATGTCGACACACACCCAGTTTAAGGAATCTTTATCAAAATATAAATAGATAAAAAAGATGATCTCTATTTTCTTTACCAAACTGAAGAAGTATCTTTGTACTGTCAGATTTGATTTCAAATAAAGTCAATCTCATTATTTACTTGTTGAATGCGGGTAAAATCTGTACATTAGGTGTTCATCTTGAGCAGGCCTGTTTCAAATAATTTATCCAAAGACTTATTAGTTGATCAGAGTGCTAACATATCGGTATATAAATGATAAAATGCTCCTTTCTATAGTTTCCCCTAAACCGACAGTCGGCAATTGAAAGTTTTGTAGATTTAGATCTTTTAAGAGATTATATGATGCATCTTACCAGCATTTAAGTTGTATCCTCTCTGAACAATGTTGAACTCAAGTAGTTTGAGCCGACTGTTGCTATATTACTTTAGCTTGCCACTGCTTCTTGTTAGTTATTTGATGTGTCTACATCATTTGAGATCTGTTGTGATATGTTATCAACAAACTAATGTCTGGGAAAATTTTCAAGTGACGCTTAGTAGAGAAGAATTTGAGAATGGGGTCAATTGCTTATGGGAGTTCCATTTGCCAGATATTCAAAACTTTATTTGTCTGCAAGTTCTTCAAGAACAGAATTCAATCTGAACTTGTACATCATAAAAGGATCAGATCACGACATTGTAAGGGGTCAAACTTCTAATCAGATGTATATATATAGTCTTCGATATTATACCTACTAGTTGTTACATCTCTCTTTCGACACTCATCATGATACTTCAACAGCTGGGAAATCTGGCAATGCTGCAGGTATCCTTGAATTTGTCATGCAGCAAACTTGAAGGTGCTATTCCGTGTGCGTACCTTGGCAACAAACTAGTTCACTTTGTTTGGCAGTCGATCGATCAACGACTTATCGAGCTCGATCAGTCGAAGTTTGATAGTCTTTGCTAGAGCTAATTTTTGTTGTCCTTCACCCAAAAGATTTAGGTTTAAGTTGAGTTTGGGCTAGACTTGTCCTAAGAAAACTAATGGCCTGGTTTACCCAAGTCTAAAGTTTTGTCATACTTATCCATGGGTCGGTCTTAAATGTTTGCCAAATAAGAAGGCAAAGCGACATGAAGACAACGAAGACTGGGTCGGATCCAAGCATAGCTTGGGATGGACTGGAGCCCAATTTTTTTTTTTTTTCATATAATGTTTTTTATTTGGGATAATTCACTTTTAGTCCATCTAAATTTATAATAGTCTATTTTTAGTTACAGTTTTTGAATCTGTCCATGAACGAAGAGGACAAGTGGTGGCTTACAATTACCAACTTGAATCTTAGAACATGTAATATAAAGTAAAGTAAGCTGAGTTGGACACTGATACATGGATATCTAAGGTTTTATATTTTATAAATTTTCTGTGGAATCTGAAACTTCTACAAACTATTAAAGAATAATTGTTAGCTGATTATCACGTGTTCCATTAATAACTAATTTGGTATGTATATAAAATTAAACCAGAAATTCATACTCGGTGCAATTGTTCAAAGAATTAGTTGTTGAATGAATGGAATTTGATTATCAAGGCGTTCATACCCATTTGATCTTACAAGAGCAGAAGAAGAAGAAGAAAAAAATACAAATTTCAAAAATTTAATAAACAAAGAACCAATTTCTTTTATTTTGTTCTTTTTTTTTTTCAAAAAAAGAAAAGAAAGTTCTAGCAAGCCGGGTCCTTGTATCTGATCCGAAACCCGATAGTTCTTTAAATCCCTCCTTCCGCAACTGCTTCGAGGACGGGGACGGGTCGGGTCTCCGGATCCGCATCCGCCGGCGTGGGGTCCTTGGATCTGGCCGACGAAGGCCGGGTCGAGCCGCCGCTGTCGGAGCCGGTCTTCGTCTTCCTCCTCCGCGACTGCTTGGGGATGGAGGGGAGGTCCCTCGCCGGCGACTCGGATCCGGGCTCGGAGCCGGCGGACTTGGAGGAGCGGCGGGCGCCGCGGCGGGAGGAGCCCTCGGCGGAGGGTTCGGCGGATCCGGACTGGCGGCGGGAGTGGCGGGAGGACCCGGAGGCGCGGGCGGCGGCGGACGAGGACTCGGACTCGGGAGTCGCGGACCCGGACTCGGGGGACTCCGACGAGGACGCGTGGCGGCGGGACCGGCGCGGGGGCTTGGTGGAAGGCGGGGAGTCCGATGGCAGGCCGCCGCCGAGGGGGATTTCTGTAAGTTTTTTTTTTTTTTGCATTTAAGCCATGGACAAAACGTTAATTATATGGACTAAAAATTGCAAGGAAAAAATATGATATATATAGATTTACACTTTCTACCCTAAATTTTTTTACAATATGAAAATAACAATAAGAAAATATCGGTTTGCAAGATTTTGGACCTGCTAACTTTTCTTTAATATCTCTATTCTTTATCAAGAGGCTAAAAACGGCTCAAAATGAACGTTTTGAGCGGTCTAAACCGTATGTATATTCTCACAAATTTAAAAATTAATTAAATAAATAAGTTATAACTATTTTTTTTTGAATTTTCGACATAACGCACGGGACCCGACGGACGTAACGTTCGGGACTTTTGTGCACACTGCGTTGCATTTCCTTTGGGTCCACTGTTTCTCAATTTTTACTATTTATAAATGGAAGGAATAATACGTCCTTTTACTATTTATAAATGGAAGGAATAATACGTCCTTGTGGCTCGATCCACTGACATTCTGCCACCCAGTCGGGATCTTATAACTAATTGTTTAACTACATAATATTATCTAGCTATAGCTAAATACCTACCACTCATGTGGTTAAGATGGGAGGCTTTCTCTTTGGCTGGATGGATTCGATTCCAAGGGATAATAATATCTATAACAATTTATAATGAAAATTTTGTAATTTTTTTTTTTTTTGCATGGTACACGTTACTAGTATTTATAAACAGAACAAAGACCTTGAAATATCTATACTACTATATTAATGAAAAAAGTTCAGCTTCATCGTGAAACTTTTTTTCAAATATATCATTGCATATATTTACTAATTAAATTATTTATTAAAGTTAATATTGGCAGATGGTTAATTACGAAACTATCATTTGGTCTTCCTAAATAGTCTTGCATGTATGTATAAAATAATATATATATAATAATATTAATTTAATTAATAAAAAATACTAATGCTAATATAATAATAAGTTTAGAATAATTAAGAAGGATATCATTTAGCTGTCCTAATAATAATATAAATTATTATAATAATCAAAAATACTATTATTTACTTTTTTTTAAGTAGTATAAAATATGTGGATGCACATGCATATATATACTTAGTACAGTTAAATCCAAAAATTAGAATATGTTTGGATATTGAATAACAACATATACTTATGTATCTGATATATTTTTGCATTTTTTTATTCAACTATCCATTAATTTTTCAAATAAATAAAATATGGAATAGGACCTTGAGATGCAGATTTGGGTGAACAGACCACGTCTCTTCCATCTTGCCCAAATGAAGTAGTCAATGGTGCTGAGTGAAATTCATTCATCTGCTCATAATTTTAACCATATTAAAAATATTTGATTTTCTAAAAAAACGAAAGAAGAGAGAAAAATGAAATAAAATTATTGAGTATCAGAACTACCCAAGTAGGAGTATTATTTATGGCCGCGGGACCGTCCCATCCGATGTGTGCGACATGTTTGACATCGGTAGGAAATCCAATCTGCATCTCCTGCTCTTTTTCGCCCTCTTATTTCAATAGAACAAATAAAAGTGACTAATATTGTCGTCGAAAAATCGAAGTACTCATAGAAAAATGACAAATGATCTTTCGCTTACCGAATATATTTGAGATGTACCTTAGACCCTTCAAGAGGCCTTTTACCTTGGTGTTACCCTTGGCGCTCATCTTGTCACAAGTTTGTTCGGCTTCCGATATTTTCTTCTAACCTGAAGAAAAAAAAAATCATCTAAGCCTTGTCCCATCAGAATGGACTTAAGTAAGTCCGAAACCAAATCAATCTTGGTACCTCGTGAAATGAACACGCACCAATCAGAACCATGCTGAGCTCATCTTCGACACACTTTTTTCTCTCTCTTTCAAATAGGCCAAGTATTTTCTTGAGGACGAAGACGACAATGTAGGGGAAACGGAAGCAGAAGAGAGGAGAAAAGAAAAGGGATCGGAATTGGTTGTGTAGTCTCTGTCTCTCCTCTGCCTCATCCACCACAACGACCACCACCACCACCTCCTCCTCCTTTCCAAGGCCTGCCTTCCTGAGAGAGGATGAGCCTTGGAATGGGCAATGGGGGACACAACCCCCACATCCAAAGAGGACCTTTTCTATTTTTCTTTTCTTTTTTTCGGGTATGTGCCTAATTGATGGTGGGAAGTACTTGAGGTGCAGATTAATTTCTTCGAATTATTTTCCATATTTTGTTATTTTTTATTTTTATTTGAGACCATGAGTTTGGGTGGCAGCTGCACAAAACGCGGGAACTAATGGTTTAAAGAATGGGAAGAACAACACCATCCAACTGTAACTGACCTCCCGACCACTCACAATCAACAAACCTTTCTTTCTTTCTTTTTTATTTATTTATTCACTCTTCTATTATTCTATATATATATATATATATATATATATATATATATATATATATATATATATATATAACACATATTTTCTCACGAGCTCTAGCTTATTGTTGTGTACCTTGTATTCTTCATAAATGTCCTTGACTTGCCATACAACATTTTGTGGCATTTTGGAATGAGGGTTCGATTGCAGCATTAGGCAATGATCGGTTTCAATTGCAATTACATTTTTCTAGGGCGAGTCAAACCGTTTTCTGTTCCAAATGTGCGTACGTTTCAGAAATGCTAGTCAAACAAGCATCCTGAAAAAGGACGTTTGATGTAACTGCAATCCAAAGTAGCCTTGAGCTTGTTCTAACCTAATTTCATAATGAATAGCTCTGAGTAGTTGTGTTGTATTGTGTGGAGAGTATAAGCTTGCAATTCCGAAACAATACAATTTTGGTGTATCCTAATATATTTGGGAAGCAAGATAAACATTCTTCTGATATATCCTAGTATATTTAGAGAGTTAAACGAACGTTCGTTCTGGTGTATTCTAGTATATTTGGGAAGTGACACGAATCGCAAGATTAATTCTGGAGTGTCTTGCTTCCATGTTGGCTATGATTAATGGCAAAACCTTTTTATTTTCAGAGGGGTATTTTTTAGGTTGGTTAGTCTTGTTGATGATCATTAATGGACTTTGGAAGGAATTGTTTCACAATGTTCAGCTCAAAAATGAAACACTATACTGAAATCTTAAAAAAAAACGTCACTCCAAATATCCTAATGATATCCAAACTGTAGCATTGGACGTTTTTTATACCCTAACTTTTTTCTACTCGAATTTGGTAACTCAATTTTATAGTAAATTTTAGAACACATTGATACCATTTCAAAAAAAAAAAATCTAACAATAAAAGTATTTAAATTGCGTTTTTGTACTACAAGATATGTTTTCGGAGTGATTTTGATGTACTTCAAAATTGAGAAAAGGTGATTCAAAAAAAACAATTCATAAAATTGAAATGCCTAAATCGAATAGTGAAAAATTAAGGTGTAAAAAATATCTGAACATTATAGTGTATCGTTGGAAAAAATTTAGCTAATACCAAAATAAGGAAAAGATATTAACCTTTCTTATGTTTTCTTATTTATAACTCCAAACTTTATCAGTTTGTTGATCCTTATGTTTGCGACGAGCAAGCTATTCTATACAAAACTTGAGTAGACCACGAAAACCAAATATTACCATCAACATGTTTCATGTTTCATAGCATGTGTGCGCTGTTTCTAGACATCTCCTATGCTCACTACAAAGAGCTTTTTCTCGCAAATCTTCATTTCCCATATAGTGATAGTAGGCGCACAGATAACCGCAATCCAGTAGTAATCCAGAATGAACGGGAATCAGATGATGAAAAATCAAATAAAAACCATGGAGAGGCATATTTGGTAAATTCCAACACTCCGGAATAATAGAATATGACAGAATTATGTTTTCTTAGAAAAAGGAAAGGTATTTGGTAATGCTATGGCTAGCTATAAACTCAAATGTTTGTACGCAGTAGACAACAAAGTTTCATATCAATATCAAGGCTCTACTTGTCAACAAGTTGCAGCGAATTATAACAGGATTCTCGGCACTAAGAAGCTTTCATGTCGTCAAGGCCCACACTCGCCTACAGGATAAGCCACATAAAAATCCATCAGCTTGCTTGAAAATGAGGATATCCAATAGCAGTAACAGAGAAATTCTTACCAGAAACTTATGGTTCTCCTGGAGAAGAGGAGTAAAGGTGGTGCAGAATTTCTCAATATCTGCATTGATGTCACCTGTTCCACCAATTACATCCATGAACTTCTTCCTGTCAGGAGCCAGCTTCATGGCAACCTACAATTTCAAGTGCAACGAACTGTCAGAAGAGAAAGCATAACAACAGGCGAAACAAGTTGGTAGAGGAACCTCCTAACTGCATACAGGTTAATGACACTACATTTCTCATCATCATCACAGACAAAGCGTATAGAGATTTTACATGCAATGGTTATGGTCAAATAGTGGACCTTCTCTCAGTAAGGATAGATGTACATTCTTGGGATGATAGTACCAAAGAGCCCTGAGGTTGGTAGTACAACTAAAAAACCTCTTTTTAGATGAGTGAGTTACTGTCCATCGTGGGGATTGAACCTAGAACTTCCCCTTCTCCTACCAAATGCCTAAACAATGGGAGTGCCAATCTTTGGTCCAACTGAGGACCCACCATAGGCCAAAGGTGGCCAGCCACAACCCTAAAGTGGGACAAGGCTATATAAATGGCGTCCCAGTAGGCTCCTGCTTACAATGAGTTTGGATAGGGTCAAGCCACAAGGCTCCCGCTTTACAAAGTTTGGGGAGGATCAAGATGTACACGATCTGGAGTGGTTGTTTCAGTGAGCCACAAGACTCCCACTTTTACAGTTTTTGCGAGGGTCAAGATGTACACAAGCTGGAGTGGTTGTTTCCGTGACTCAAACCTGCATCCTCCAAGATGCAAGCAGCAAGGCTTACCGTCGTGCCATGCTTCATGACACCCTTGAGACGAGGTTATATAAGGGAAATTATTTGGTTATTCTGAACTATGACATGAGAATACTCGAAATGAAACTGGCAACACACAATGAATGGAAAAACATAAAGTGCTAACATAATTCCTGACTAGGTCATAAACTTGGTTTTCACATGTAGATGAGGCATAACTTTGGACTACCGACTACTAGAAAACTTGAAATCTTTTGTTAAGAAATATTACTGTAAAGCTGGAGCTGGCAAGCCAGCCATGCCATTTCTTCAATGTCTTGCTGTAAGAGTCAGTGCAGGCTTGTGACATGGACCAATCTGGATGGTCGACCAAGTTACGGAAAAGTTCCACCAAGAAATCCATGGCCCTGAAAGGGCATCCATTTGTTGTGAGAACCACAAATTATATGAACAGAGAACACGAGCATCAAATCAATCCTTCTTGACACCTTGTTAACCAGAGAAGCCCATTGGTACAGCTTGAAGAACCTTTTGCAGTTTTAGACTCAACTTCTACTTGCACCATGCTGTACAGGCGTTCATATTTTGAAGGATCAGAATTGTATTTCGTTTCCAACCTCTACAGAGAAGCAAAAAGTTACTAAACATCATGTTTTCAAAGAGAGAACTGTGATTCAGGTACATAAAGTTAGATCAGACTGAACAAATACAAAACCATCCTGGGGCAACGCTCAATGTACACAAAACAATCTGCATTTCTTTAGAAAGAGAAGAATTCTCACCGTTATATTACCTCCTATATCAGATTTCACAAGTGCCATAGCAGCTCCAAACTTATCTGGCAAATCACAATCAGTATCATGATAATTATAACATGCTCAAAGACACTGATATCAATTTAAGGAAATGAACTATTAAGTGCTCCAAGCTAATACATCTACCATGCATATTATGTCAAGCACATTATAAAATATAATTGATATGAGATCCATCTAACATTAGATGTTTCTGATATGAAACTTGTCGAATACACAAGAATAATCATAGATTTGAAAAAAAAAGTGGGATCAAGGAGATTCCAGCCAAACTTCGTGCATAGTAATGCTTTATATCAATAAATGAGATTTAGATAGTTTCAGAACATTATTTAAAATATCATAGCATGCCATGTATTGTTCGCAATTTGCACACAATGAAGATATCAGCTTGCTAAAAAGTTGCTACAATTAAAATTGAGTCATTATTCCTATATACTCCTCCTATCTATGTATTATTGAATAAAAAGTAAATTATGTTATCATGGTCAACACAATTTGAGTCATACATGCAATTGGTTGACCAAATAGCTATGAATGCAGCAATTAATCCTGAAACAATAGCATGTATTATGAACCAAAAAGGAAGAGAATCATCTCATTAGTGAATGGAGCAAGAATAACACTAACAAAAATATGATCGATCAATAATAGCCATAATCAGGAATCCTAGTAGGTATAATGCCGAAAGAACTCTAGCAGTTATAACCCAGAATGCATTATGAAGCAAAAATGGCTGTTGAGTCATTTTACTGAAACAATTGCAAACAATAGAAATTCTTCTTAAAAGTATGTGGGGAGAAAATATAACAATAGCAAGGACAACTTGCAACATGGCTTATGATGACAATTACTTATTTCTTGGTTTCGTCCAGTCATTAATAACTTGATTATTTTTAGATAATAGTAGATAAAAAGAACACTTGTAAGGAATCCCATCGACACCAAGAAATATAGATTGTCTGCCATCCACACCAGAGTAGATAAGAGTTTTCCCAAAAAACCTGCTAGTGGAGGAAGACCTCCTAGGGAGAAGAGACACGGCTAAAGAGAGCCAAAAAAGGATCGTTCTTAAATAATCATGCATAGTCTTGAATGTTATCAATTCCATTACGTAGACCAAATGATACAATGCAAGGAAAGGTTCCTAGAATCAAGGAGATATAGAACAACATATAAGTTCTCATGCTTGTATATCCATCATTTGAGTCTCCAAAAATTACATGTCCGATTTGACCAATGGACGAAGATGAGTATGCTTGACGAATATGCAAGCATACGTTTCATGCTTGTTTGAGTAATAGCAATGAGATTCCCATGTTGAGATGCATTAACTTCGCAACCAAAAAGGACAAAGTTAAGGATGCACCGTGAAGTATATAATAGGTATATGATTTGCAATAATTGAGGACAAGTTGATGGAAAATCAACTAAGATTGATGTAGCCTTGTACAATGGCATGGATGGAGGTCATATGGAAGAATTTATGCCATCTTGATACGACACCAGGTTTTGAAGAGAATCCATATATCTTTACCAAAATTCCATATACCTTTACCAAAATTTATCTTCCAATAGCCATATAAACAAAGGTAAAGCCATACAGGTGAGAAGTGGGAACCTAACCACCGTGTAAATATGAATCAAAACACCAGTAACATGAAAGAAATCATGTCTGAATTTAAGTAGAAGGTATCTTTCCTTTGGAAAGGGTCTGCATTCTTGGAGAAATTTAACACAAGTTTCACTTCGCTAAATCTCGACGCAACTACTAGGCACTTTCCTATTCCTAAAGTAAACAGTGTAAACATTACAACCATCATGAAATATGAGAGAACTGAGGTGGTATGGCGTGCCTCCTCGCAAGCAAATTTAGTGAATTCGCATACGGTGATGGAAGGGAAAAAAAACATCTCTAGTTCGATCCAAAGTATAAACGACCACTTGGTTATTGTCGTTGTTGTTGTTGTTGAATATTGCGTTAGAAAGACCAAAAAGTACAACAGGGTTTGAAATTTGAATGTTGGCTAAAAAGAGAAGCAAATACATAAATCTAGCAGAAATAACCATGTTAAGATGGATGACTTCTGCAACTAATAAGGATGAGATAGGTAAAGCTTCTGGCATGACTATAAATCATGTGGGCATTTTTTTCCTTTTAATCTACCAAGCAATGAAGCTTCTGGGTGTTCAGATGATTTTTTTTTTCTTTTGATCCTAAGAGACTTTTCAATTTCCAAGAGAGATTAATCCAACTGTGGTCGTTACTCGCAGGAAATAAATATATATTGGTTGGCAAAAAACATATAAAAAGATAACATAAAGCAGCATATGCATGATGTGCGCCTTAACTGGCCATGAGCCTCACTATGAGGTGCGTGCCTCACAAAGGGCACCTAACCTCACCTGTTCCGAGGCCCGGGCCTTTGATAACTTTGAGCTCAAGAAAAACTAGGCACTAATCTTCTCCCAGAAGCAAATAGTGAAAACTTTAGAATAACAGTGAAATAGAGATCATGTGAATAAATCTATTGAGTTCATATCTGGGTGATATGAATTTGATATTTTTCTCCCTACAATTTCAATAATTCAGAAGTTTTCAGTGAAAGACATAAATGGGCTGCATGCATAATATGAACAAATGTAAAACCTCGAAAACTCGTATATGTCAATTCACTTCTATGAAGTTTTGATAGAACTTGCAGCTAAATGAAGATAAAATTATTGTGTTTGTGTAAGAGTTTGCCTTCTTGGAGGAATTCAACACAACTAAGAACCTCCTAAGCTAAACCTCAAGTGCATGTCAAGCATTTTTTCCCTCCCTATTGTATAATGTAGATATTAAGAAAATCGTGAAATATTGGGGTCAATACGTGAGTTACTTCATACGTGTAAACAAATTTACTCAGCATATGTTAAAGGTAATATGTATTTAATGTTTCCCTACATGCATCTGTAAGCATTTTAAAGTAACACAAGCTGCAATTTAGTACCTCCTGCAAGGGCTAAATCCATGGAAACCCAAATCTAATAGGTGCCAGACTAGCAGATCCATGCCTTAAACAGTGGCTTACTAATTTACTCATAACAATATGAATTAAACCCTGATCTAAAATGTACCTGCCCAAATATGTGCATGCACTGTTCTAAAAGGCGCCACCTAGGCGCTAGGCGGCTGGTGTCCACCCGATGTCCACCTAGGCACCCGCCTAGTCCCCCCGACACCCGACTATGCATGTTAATGGGGTTTTATGGACTTCCATTATGTTTTTTGAAGAAAAAAAAAATAATATCTTTTGAACCGCCTACATCTAGGCCGCCTAGGCTGGCTAGGCGCTAGGCAGCGGGTACCCGTTCGACTAGCGCCTAGCGCTTTTCACAACCTTGTGTGCAGGATAAGAATTGAGTGCACCCTGGAATATTGGAAACCATGTCACTTGAGGATGAGATGAGTAAACAGATATGAGATGATTTGAAGATACGGAACAAAGACCAATAAATGCATCAATTCAGAGGGATATAATATAGTTAAAGTAGCTGCTAGAACTTGGGTATACTTTAAGATTGAGCTGCGGAAAAAGGATATTAAATTTGCTAACGTTATAATGGAGACTGACATTAATAGAGCTGAATAGATGGTAAGGATTCATATTGCCAATCCCAAAAAATTGGGACAAAATCCATGTTGTTGTTGTTGTATGCATGCACCACTTGATTCTTATCTTTACCAAAACAAGAACCTAAATTACTTACACCAAACCCACATGTGCACTTTCAAAGAAAAATTATTGTATGAGCTGGGCTCACCGTGCACCCATCAATGCCATCCATTGGATGGCATTGGGATAAGTGAATACACAAATCCCCATGCAATCCAATTGATGGCATAGAAGGTGCACGGTGAGCTCGGCACACAGAATAATTTCTCCACACTGAATAACCTATCTATCATTTAGACTAGTATATATGCACATGCATTGCACGAATTTTATCATACTGGGAAAGATCAAACAAAAATTCCTTAATTTTTACTACTTGAAAAGAACAAAAATTTCATTGGATTGCATTGGGATAAGTGAATGCACAAATCCCCATGCCATCCATTGGATTGCATGGAAGATACACGGTGAGCTCGACACACAAAATAATTTCTCCACTTTCAATAACATGTCTTTAATTTAGACTAGTATATATGCACATGCATTGCACGAATTTCATATTACTTGAAAAGATCAAATAAAAATTCCTTAATTTTTACTACTTGAAAAGAGCAAACAATATCCTCTTAATTTTTTATTACTTGAGAAGAGCAAATAACAACCCCCCTTATTTTTTTCTATGAGTAATTACCTAACTATCCATGTTAAATTTAATAAACAATTTTAATTAACAAATATAGGTAAGGGCATTTTTGGAAGAAAAAAAGGTTCACGGTGAAGCCTCAACTTTTCCTATTATATATTAGTATAGATATAGATTTTTGGTTAATGAACTTATATTTATGACGATGCATATAAAATTGTAAATACATCAGGAACAACTTACGGACTAAAATTTCAGATCCCATACAAACCTAGTAATCTAACCTTTACAATCAACACATTACAGCCATCATTTACATCGGAAAAATGAACTATAATTAAAAGAGGTTAGATACCTAGAACCGGCAAGATCTGCCTGCAAACATCAAGGAAAGGCCTGGTGAGCATCTCCCCCTGCTCCGACTTGACATTCTTCATCCCTTCCAAAGACGGAGTGAACACGGTGCCCTCCATCTCTTCCACCCACAATTCTCTTGATCTACCAATCCAAATACCAACCCATTACACAAACACGCAATAATTTACAAAAATCAACCGTAACAATTACTCAAACTAACACCTCCACACACTTTTCATCGTCCAAACCTTCTCAGCACAAATTAACAGAATAATTACTGAAAGTGCACATTTTTCTAATCGAATTCATATGTGACAAACACCTCGGCGCTATTTTCAACGGCGCCAGCGATCCGACGGCCAGAACCACCGGATCGACGATCGGACGGCGGATCGGAGGGCTAGCATTCGCATAACATCAAGAAATCACGTAAAAATGACAACTTTAGTCAAGATCCAATAATTCTAAGTGAAATCGAAAGAAATCAACACCATTCCGTAGGTGAATTTGTGGCGGGAAAGACAAATCCGACGATTTTAGCCCTAACGAAGCAATCGAGAGGGAGAGACAGCAGTCTGATCCCGATCAGACCGAAGGATCTGATGAAAAATGCTCGATTTACTCCCATTTTCGTTGTTTGATTAGAGAAAATGGAGCAAAAAATTGGAAATGAAATTAGTAAAATTAGCAAAAAAAATGGAGTAGAAAAGAAGGAGAGATCGGAGTACTTTACCAGTTAAGAAACCCTAGGAAATCGGCGAGATCCAGACGCTTTGATCGGAGGAGAGAGAGAAATTTGGGATTTTTATAGAGAGAGAGAGAAAAAATCTGAGCTTTATTCTGCACTACGGAAGCATTACGCAGTACAATTTGCAGTTTGGTACTTTTACTTTCGGAACATTATTCTGGTTTCACTTTGCTATTTGGCATACTTGCAAACGAATAACCTACATATTCTCCAATTTACATCTTGCTACCAAAACTTAAATAAATAACTCGGTAGTATTTATTTACTAATTATAATAATTTAGGATAGCAAGCTACTAATTTTACTAGTTTAGAATAGTGAGTTCCGAATCTTATAAAATTCAGATATTTAGTTATAATTATGCCTTGATATATTTTTCTTCCCCTAAAATTGTATTTGTTTTAAAAAGTAGTACTTCTGTGCAAAAAAAATGTTTTTTAATAATATTTTGCTTATTTTTGTAGCAAGAGACTGAATGTAATACTTGGTGATCACGTGTCCTTCGCCTAATAGGTGTACCAGATGTGGAGGACACTATGACTATTTGTTTGTGTCTTCCGTGCAAAAGGCACTTGTTATAGAGAGAAAAAAAAAATGGGGAAGAAGAAGAAGAAGAAGAAGAAGAAGGGGGGAGAAAAAGACTATTTTGGCCGTCCCTATGGGTACTGCGCTGGCCCACGCCCACGTGGCATGCAACTATTGGCCCCCTTACTAGCTCGGGCCCACTCGGACGAGAGGAGCCAATAGCTGGCCGCCACGTGGGCGCAGGCTAGTGCGGTCCCCTCCGGGAGCGATCAAAATAGCAACGCTTAAAAAAATGTGTGTATGACCAAAAATTCTAATTTATCTACAAAATTATGAGACTCGTTTTCATCGAAGACAAATGTTCTAATTGTTGTAACTCATATTGAGTTAATTTTATTGTAAAGGCTTGAAAACGGCTCAAGATATAAGCTGTATATATATTCTTACATAATTAAAAATTAAAATTAGAATAAATTCTAACTAATTATTTAATGTCGAAGTAGAGTGACCCTTGTGGTTTCCGAGGAGAGACATAAGAGCCTTGGCTAGATGGCAATAGATCGGTGGATCGAGTCACGGGGTGTATTATTTCTTCCATTTATAAATGGTGAGAGTTGGGGACAGTGGGTCCAAAAAGCATGCAACGCAGCGTATACTAAAGTCCCGAATGTAACGTCGGGCATCTAAAAAAAAAATTGTTTAACTGCATAATAGTATCTAACTATAGTCAAACATCTCTAACTCATGTGGTTAAGGTGTGAGGTATTTTTTCTGGGTATGTGGGTTTAATCCTTCGGGACATCGTTATCTATAACAAATTCTAATTTAAATTATTTTTCAACAATTTTTATTAATTTTTCAGCAATTTTTATTAATTCCAGTAACGTGCACGTGCGTTGCACGTATATTTATTGCTAGTTTTGATTTATCTCCCGTAAGTTTTTAAAAAAAAAATTAATTGGTTGGGTATTTACTTACCGTTTTAGATTTTTTGAAAAGAGAAGTTGGTTTAAGTTTTTATTTATCTCCAGTAAGTTTTTAAAAAAATAAATAAATTTGTTGAGTATTTACTTATGGTTTTAGATTTTAAAATATTTTTTAAGATTTTTTTAAAAATTAAATTGGTTGAGTATTTACTTACGGCTTGGATGGCTCAATTTTGAGTCGAATCCAAGCCGCATTATAAGATTGGAGATAAATTATATATATATATATATATATATATATATATATATATATATATATATATATATTTTTTGACTCTTTTATTTTATGGCACGTAGGATATAAATTGAGAATCATTGAAGGGTATTTTTTTATGCAATTTTTATGTAGAAACTTTGCCCTATAAATTTTCTTATAATACAATGCCGGATAGAAACTCAATTTTAGAAGAAGAAAAAAATAGAAATCCCGGTCTCCTTCTTTTAAGAAAAATGTGAGAACCTCTCTCAATGTTTCATTAAAGAATAATTTAAATAAAACCACAAAATTACAATGTTATACAACTCCAACTACAAAAATAAACAAAATACAGTCACAATTCCTACTGCATTTTTTTAAACAAACAATAAGATTTAGAAGAAGTGTGTGAAAATAGAGTAGGTTCAAGGGGTCATATATATATTAAGAAAAAACCAATTTATTGTTAAATGAGTGGTGAAAGGTTAAGATTTAACTCGTTTGTGGTATTAAGATATGACTGGTAGCAACGTATAGTAGGGAAGGTCTCCAAGAAGAGGTGGCTAAACCTACTCTTTAACAGCATTCATATTGTTGGTAACTTGGTATGGATCAATACCAAAGTAGACTAGAGATGAAACTCACAGAAACTCTTATCTACAAAGTTCCGATCACATAATACCTCAAGGTTTTGCACTCAGGATCATCTTTATTATGGTTCAAATTAATACTCCATCACTCTGCCTCAAAACAAAATACCTTAAGGTATGTGGTGTTTAAGTTATGACCTTAAGGTTTTGTACTTCAATGTTCCACAGCACAAACACACAAGAAGAAACTCACAAAAGCTCTATCCACAAAGTTCTGTATCACATATATAATACCTTAAGGTTTTGCACTCAGATCAACTTTATTATGGTTCAAATGAATACTACATCACTCTGCCTCAAAACAAAATACCTTAAGGTATTATGACCTTAAGGTTTTACATGTTGTTCTATGTAGGCTTAGCAGGGTATTTGATGGCGTTCTTGACTATCTTCTTCAGCGCTGCGTCCGCAAGATTGATGCCGCAGATATCTGCCAATCTTATAAGGTAGAGCAACACATCAGACAGCTCCTCTCCGAGATGTTCCTTATCTGATTCCTTCCAGTTGGGCAGCCTCTGCGCGACTTCGCCCCTCCACATGAATATCTCCGAGAGCTCCCCCACTTCACCAACCTAAAGAAAATGCATGCTCATCATCGATCTTCATAGGCTAAAATGTGATCATATCTGACCTTAATTTGATCAAACAAATAAACATAATATGTAAGAGAGCCGAGATCCAAACATCTTTCAATATTATCCTACTTGTTCATTGATCAACACGAGAAGTTGGGGAGTCCACTAGTTTTTATTGCATCCTCATTCATGTGAGGCACACACGATCTCAGTATTGATGTCTATTTTCCAAAATTGAAGGGATACACTAAGATTTCAGAAATTTTCAGATTAGCTATACTTAGAAGTGTGTGACCTACATGATCATTCACATATTTATGTATATGATTGTAGTCAGCCATTATCGACAAGTTTGATGATTGATATATAAGTTGGATGTGAGACCTAGCTAGGAATTTAAATTGTTAGGTCTAGATGGGTGGAATGTGCCAAAAGCACCCTATAGCAGGAGAATATAAGGATATCCCTACAAGGTACATGGAGTTTGTTCGTTTTCTTTGTTGGGGTTTATTTGAATTTGGTCATTACTTACCAGTTCCATCATTCCATGTTGAGACAAATCCTAACTTTGTGTATTTTAATATTTGAGCTATCATTTATTGTCTTAGACGCAGGAGGCGTATGTTAGCTCACGTGGTTTGTATGATGGGATTTTTCTAGTGGGTCAAGTTCAAATCTCACAACAAGACATTTGTTTTGTCACCTATTTCTTGGAGAAGTCCCTTTGGAGCTAGGACACGGACGTGGACAAAGGGAGTAAAGTGGCACTTTGATGGCGCAAAACTGGCGCAGAAGCTGCAAAGACCGTTGTGCGTGGTTCAGCGGTTCCGCGGTATTACAGTTTTGAGGGCTTTCTAGGTTGTAGTCCCGCGGGCTTTCATTGTTGCAATTTCGCAGAACTACTGCTCGGTCCCAGCGTCGCGGTTTTGCTACAGCTGGGGCTGTTCAATTTTGTAACTACCCCACTAAATAGGAAATCACACATTAGTCTTCCACCTATGTCTTTTGTGGGCGGTTACCACTTTGAGAGAATTTCTCCCATATTCAAGTAGTTGTCAGCACTCCGTGCTCTAGAGAAAAATATAAGAGAATTCCAAGAGAGTCAGAAGAGAGAGAGAGAGAGAGTATGTTTCTATCTTTATAAATCAAAGTCTTTTTTTCATTAGTGTTGGGCGCTAGTCTGAGGGTCCAGTAGCACTTTCGTGCAAGTCTTTGAAGAGAGGAGATAAATATTATTGTATAAGTTTTTTCTGAACGTGTTCGTTCCTGTGAGTAGATCGACGGAATCAGTCGAATCTCGCTTTAAGCAACGGTGGTTCTTACCACCCATGCAAATTGTTCTGTCTATCGAGCTTGCATTCAAGAGTTTATTCTTCATGGACTTGTACAGATTTTTTCGAATTTCAACAAAAATCTCAAAGCTTGAATCCTGTGACTTTAGAAGATTGCAAGAATCTCATCAAGATCCAAGAGAGACACACGTACAAGTTTTATGGATACTAGCTTTCACAAGCTTAAAAAGTTTGACAGAAAATACTACAACATCTAAAAGAGGAAGATTAACCCGAATCTTCAACTCGTTGACTCCGTTATGTCTAAACCAGAATACTTATTCTAGAGACGGACAACGTGCAAGCTATCGCTAATGTGATTACTGCTCTTCATCAGTGGAAGAATCATTGCGGCTCTGCGGGCTTTCCGGGCTACGGTTTCACGGGCTTTCAATGTTGCGGTTTTGCGAACTGCTGCTATGTCGTCGCAATTTTGTCGTAGCTTGGACTTTCAGTTTTTTAACTTACCTATTTATAGGAAGTTACTGTTGGTAAATGTCCCTCTTAATAGGGAGTCACTATCTGATCTTCCGCCCACGTCTTTAGTGGACGGTTACCACTTTCACGGGATTGCTCCCCTATTTAAGTAGCTATCAACACTCTATGCTCTAGAGAAAAGACGAGAGAATTCAAAGAGAGACAGAAGGGAGAAGAAGAGAGTTTGATCTCTAGAAGTTGAAGTATTTTTTGCTTCAGCTCTAGGTGCTAGTACTCCGAGGGTCCAGTAGCACTTCCGTGCAAGTCTTTGAACAGAGAAGACAAAGAACGTTCCAGAAGTTCTTCCGAACTTGCTCGCTCCTTGGAGCGGATCGACAGAATCGGTCGAATCTCTCTTTGAGCAAATGTGGTTCTTACCATCCCATCTATCAACAGTTTTGCTCCAACTTCAGCAACCTTGCCGTTTGCTTTGAAGTAGTTAGCTCTTTTAGCATATTATTCTGCTTACAACTTTGCTGCACTTTACTAGCGATTAAAAACACTTCCTAACAAGCTTGACTTGCATTCAGGAGTTTAGTTTCATAGACTTGTATGGGTTTTTTTTTTTCGAATTTCAACAAAACACTTCTCTGATGGTCTGTTCTTCTTTTGTCGCTATTCCTGTAGAAGCTTCAGAAAAATACTATAAAATCTTGATGTAGTCCTAAAGAGAACTAATGTCCATGCTAATTAAGTAACCTTCATTGTGTTTAGCCCACATGTTGAAATGGACAATGCGGCTGTTTAAACCAGCATAATCTCTGCATTTCAATTAAACTAAAAGCAAGGGGCCGAGGATTTGTTGGTCTACCACTTCTATCCGTATGGAAAATCTGGTATAGTTGATCTGAGAATATTATTAACAGTAAACTATTTAGTGAATATTATTGTAAAATGAGGTATTATGCCTTTCTATATAAAGAGTGATATTGATGCTCCAATAGTGAGCTTGATCATGGAAACCATGAATATACTATATTATCACTAACCTGTGCTTAAAAACATATTATCTGTGAACTAGGATGGTTCAATATAAGTTGTCAAGTACAAAATTAAGGTAAAGAAAGTTGAGAGGAAAGATGAGGTACTAATACAACAAATTATAAACTGGCTCAATAAAGTTCTCTCAACAAGTAATGAATGGAACAGTGTTTTAATATATCAAAATTAATTTTGTTGTTTCTCTGAACATTAGTAGGTTCAATAGCAACAAAAGTTAAAAGCAGACAAAATTTGGTTCTTGTTTATTGGGTAAAGTAGGTATATGAAGCTCAATGATATCAAACAAATCATTGACGGAAAAAAATATGAGGTAAACTCAGCATCTAGTAACACACAAGTTCGAATAGACCCGAAAGAAAACATGAGTCTATGAAACTAGACTAACATGCAGAATCAAATAATGAGAATAAAAATGTAAACACGAAAGATACCTGAATCCGGAAATACTCATCAATCCATCATAAGAACTCCGCGAAATCAGCAGGTATATTTTATCTTACTGAATAATGATATATACTAATCTCATCCATCTTTTTGTCCGAAAATAAATGATGCAAGAACTTGAAAAAGTAATAATTTCATTGCTTCATAGGAGGAGAAATGGGAACCAAACTATTCAAAGTCACAGAGAAGATGAGAAAACATATATCACTCTTACAGCATTTTTCTTTCGAAAAGTGTAAATTCATATGTAACAGTAAATAGAAAACATCAAGATATCATGAATCATACCATAGCAAGAAGGAGATTCCTTGGGCTGTGATACTGCTCCCAGTCCCTCTCCTTGGCAAACTCCTGGAGCTTCTTTGTCAGCTCCATGAGGCTAGCATCCACCACCTTCTTCTCTTCCTTGAGGAACTCCTCTCCCTCTTGCCTCCCTTCTCCTTCCATGGTCTTTCCCTTCTTTAATGTGTTCAATTATAAGAGGAAGACTAGGAGTTTTTGGTTCTTTATATAGAATGGAGGAAGGTGGTGGAATTAAATTAAGAAATGAATGATAGACAAATACAAAGAATATGCCCAATCTTTACAGAAGGCAAACAAATTGGTGGGGGAGTGTAAGTGCCAATTTTAAGTGGGCAAAGGGATGACTATATGTTCAATGCATGAGATTCCTCCACCCACCACCATGCTAATTCATTCCTGGTCATTCCAAATATACATATATATTATGAGCCTGTGTCCAGGTTGGCTAAGCTTTTCAATGTTGGCGAATGAATAGATGAGAGTGATCATTCATAATCGATTATTTGAATACACATACATGATAAAATTATATCATGTTAGAATTGACTTATATTAGTAATCCTACTAATAATAGAATTGGAGCAAAGTTCTAGTACTACCTAGTCAATGAGTTTCTTTATGTCATGTCTACTTAGGATTAGAATATTATGTATATACACATGACACTCTATAAAGGGCCTAAGGTTCATTGTGTGAGGGACGAATATTGTGTTCAAAACAAATGTGTTGGATAGCCACCAATAGGTTGAGAGAAAGAAAGAGAATAAATAAACAGATTGAAGAAGAGAGAAATTTTGCTCTCCTCAGATATTCTTGGATGTAATCTATAGAAAATTTTTATCGTTCTGTTTGTGTACTTTCTCTGCTAGTCGGGGTTACGAAATTGTAGCAATCTTGTAGACCCCTGTAAACTTATTTAGCAGTGATCTCGATCTCCCGGTGGTTTTTTTACCGCTTAGGATATTCTACTTAATTCTTGCATGTCTTTGTCTTGAATTTTTGTAATCTTTTTTTTCTGCATATGTCAGCCACCGTATTTGGTGTGGGCGAGTGTCGGTTCGTCGTGGACACTCATCTTAGGAAATAGTTTATGTTAGTGTTTTCTTTCCACTTGGCTTTGGGAGTTTTAGTCCCACATTGGAAAACCACCAACGTGTATATCTCAATATATAGCTATGCTTAGTATTGGTATATGCACATAGGCTGGAGGCACATGTGGGTTGACTTTTCCTAGAGGGTTTAAGTGTGAACTCCATTATGACAATCTTTGTTTTGTCACCACCATTAGGAAGTTTTCCTTAGGAGCTAAGTCCCGCAGAGACTTAGCGACTCGGACTCGGACTCGTGCTCAAGGACGCAAAGTGGCACTTTGTTGGCGCACTTTGCACTTAGCACGTCAGCATCGTCGCATGGCTCTCGTGTGCTCCTTTTATGCGTGAGTTTCATGCTAAGTTGCTTGCTCGGACACATGCTTCGTGGAGCCATGTGGCCAGGGGCGTATGTGGCCAGGGGCCATGCGGTCAGGTGCCCACGCAGCCAGGTGCGCATGCGGTTTGGTGCGTATGCGGCCAGGTGCGCATGCGGCTCGGTGCCCATGCGGCCTGTGGAGAGTCTTACGTGGAGGGGATAGGGCCTGCTTTCGGCGTTTGGCGGCGCTGTCTGTCTCGTGCAGTACAGCATGTCAGGCGGCACGGGCAGCTGCTTTCGGCGTTTGGCAGCGCTGTCAGCCTCGTGCAGTGCAGTGTGACTTGCGGCGCCGACGGCTCTGACACCCGAATTTGGGGGATTTGGTTGGTCAGCGCTTATGCGGCCTGGAGTTTCCTTAGGCCGCATATGTGTTATTTTTTCTATATATAGAGGACATCCTCTTTCATTTGAGAAGAGTGATTACAGATGAAAAACTGAGAACACTAGATCATATGCGGCCTAGAGTGTCTCCCTCTAACATGGTGGTTTTGAGTGTTTTGGAAGGTGACTTTGAGCGTTCCAGAAGTCTTTTGTGAACTTGCTGATTCCTGAAGACAGATCGTCTGTACTGCGAATCTTGCTTTGAGCAACGGTGGTTTTGACCACCCCAGCAAGAAGCTTCTCTTCATTTTTTCTTTGCTTCGTTCTTTCTCATTGTAGCATCTGCGAACGTAAAGATAAGAACATTTTACTTGTTGCTTGTTGTAATCTTTATTTTCTTCGGAGCCAGTTTGTAACATATTCTTGGTTCGTGCTTCGTTGGAATCGAGAAATATCAGATGAGGAACTCTTGTGTGAATCTCTGATCTCGACAACAACTTGGGTTCCAGTAGAGAGCGGACCTTCGGGTCTCGCTTGCAGCTCTGTTATGGCCCGCGTTCTACCATCTTTGGTCCGTCTCGGGACTAACAATCTCAAAGCAAGATCTGAAGAAAGATGTAGAATATTCGATCAAATCTTCTCGGCAACAAGTTTTCACAAACTTTGAGAAGATTGACGGGATACACTTCGAACATTTAGATGAGGGAAGGAGTTCGTTGTCAAATATTGAACGTGAGTTGTTAGAACCTACCATTTCCCAGGATGGAGGAGTTAGCGTTTGAGGGACGCACATTCCAGTTGGAAGGAAAATTACAAAGTTGACCAAGGATTGCAGAGTATGCGCATAACGAGACTTAGCGCATGACAGTTCTTGGCGGTTAGCAAGACTTGGCCACATAGCAGTCTCTTGCCGTATGAAGACTATTGCCGAATAGCAGCCTCTTGGCGCATATAAGGTCCTGCCGCATGGCAGAACAGGACGCATGAAGGCTTAAGCGCATATAGGACACATGGAGGCTTATGCGCATGGCATGACTTGACGCATGGATGGAATTGAAGCTTGAAAGTAGAACCAATTCGAACCAATATAGAAAGGTATAGCTAAAACTTGGTTCCTTTGATTACTTAACTTGGTTGCTATGATTGCGCAGGTTGAGTTATCAACCGTGGCTACTGACTGGTGGATAGACACTGGTGCATTCGGCCACACATGCTCTGTGAAAGAGCTGTTTGTTGAAATTAGTTGATTATTTTATTGATTGTCTCATTGGCATTATATAGCCTTACAGTCATTAATACAATGATCTCAATCATAATGACAATAATCTCATAATGGAATATCCTGTGACATATTCTGGCATCCCAAATATGTCCTCAGGATATTCCCATGTGCTTATACTATACTTAAATATGACACCCAACATACCATATCAACACTCCCCCTCAAGATGGGTGAAAGATATTCACTAAGCCCATCTTGTCACATCCTCTAATCATGCTCACTGAGGCGAGTCCCTTGGTTAGTCCATCTGCTACTTGATCCCTGGTTGGAACATGGCCAAGCTCCAGTAATCCACTATCCAACTTCTCTTTGATGAAGAATCTATCAATCTCGATGTGTTTGGTCCTGTCATGCTGTACTGGATTGTTGGCGATACTAATAGCTGACTGATTGTCACACCACAGCTTCATCTTGGCTCCTTGATCCAGCTTCAGCTCCACCAGCATATTCTTCAACCATAGCAGCTCTGCAACTCCCAAGGCCATATCTCTGTACTCTGCTTCAGCTGTCGATCTGGCCACCACATACTGCTTCTTACTCCTCCAGGAGACCAAGTTACCTCCTACAAATATGCAATATCCCGAGGTAGACCTCCTGTCATCAGTACAACTAGCCCAGTCAGAATCACAGTAGCCCTCGATGCTCACGTGATTGTTCTTCCTGAATATTAGTCCCTTCCCGGGAGCATCTTTCAAGTACCTCAGAATCTGGTACACTGCATCCAAATGACCCTTCTGTGGGTCATGCATGCAGCGGCTCACTACACTTACTGCAAAGCAGATATCAGGATGTGTGTGGCTCAAATAGATCAACTTGCCAACCAGTCTCTGGTATCTGTCCCGATCAACTGGTTCTCCAGTCTCAGCATCAATCTTGAACCTCTGATCTATTGGTGTCGCTGCAGGTTTGCACCCCAACATCCCAGTTTCTGTGAGAAGGTCCAGTGCATACTTCCTTTGAGAGAGAACAATCCCCTCTGCTTCTCGAGCAATCTCAATCCCAAGGAAGTACCGAAGAAGGCCGAGATCCTTCACCTCGAATTCCTTGCCAAGCTTTCCTTTGAGTTGGGCGATCTCCTGCTCATCATCTCCTGTGATAATTATATCGTCCACATACACCGCAAGCATGGTGATGTGGCCTCCACTCCGACGGAAGAACACAGTATGATCAGCATTGATCTGCTGATATCCCATCCCTATCATCGCCCTTCTGAATCTGTCAAACCACGCTCGAGGAGACTGCTTCAGTCCATAGAGGGACTTCTTCAACCTGCAGACCTTGCCTACTATCTGATTGGTGCCAAATCCTGGTGGTATCTCCATGTACACCTCCTCCACTAGATCTCCGTGAAGAAACGCATTCTTCACATCCAGTTGGTGTAGCTTCCATCCACCATTCACTGCCAGAGAAATCAGAGTCCTGACAGTGGTCATCTTTGAAACTGGTGCAAAGGTCTCGTCATAGTCGATGCCGTACGTCTGACTGTATCCTTTGGCTACTAGTCGAGCTTTGTAGCGCTCAACCTGTCCATCTGGGTTCTGCTTCACGGTAAAGACCCACTTGCATCTAACTGCTCTCTTTCTCTCTGGCAGTCTTACAAGCTCCCAAGTGTGGTTCTTCTCCAGAGCTCCCAATTCCTCGTGCATTGCCGCTTTCCACTTTGGATCGTTCTTGGCAACCTGCCAATTGTTAGGTACAGTAATACTATCCAAAGATGCTATAAAAGCTCCATGAGAAGAAGGGATATGGTCATAAGAAATAAACTGAGCAATATTCCAACCATATCTGTTTGGAGGATTTCCTGCATTGCTGCGAGTGGTCCTCCGTACAAATAGTGGTGTGGGAGGAGTAGAAGTAGGAGGAATGATATCTTGTGAAGGAGGGGGTATCACCTGAAGGGGGGTTGGTATCGGTGCCTCAGGAGTTGGGACGAACGCAGGCAAGGGACTTGGCACTGGCACTGTTGGTACTGGTCCTGCAGTTTGCTTCTCTCTCCTGCTGTAGGTAAGTAACTCTCCCTGAGCCGTAGGCCTAACACCTTCACCTTCTTGTCCCTTCTCCGTGCCTACATGCCAAACTTCTAAATCGGTTACCACCAAGTTCTCCATCTCCCCCTCTCGCCTAATACTGGCAGTATTAGGCGTGTTGTGTGAAGTTCTGTCCTGGCGGTAGTATGGCTCATGCTCCCGAAAGTGGACATCCATACTGACAAACTTCTTCTTCTCTACTGGACCCCAGCACACATACCCCTTCTGGGTCGCCGAGTAGCCTACGAAGATGCATTTGACCGCTCTAGGGTCAAGTTTCCCAACTGATGGCCTGTTGTCCTTCACAAAACACACACACCCAAACACCTTCAGTGGGAGTATCCCACTATTATTGCCTTGCAATACCTCACATGGGGACTTCCATCCGAGGACCTTCGAGGGCATCCTGTTGATGAGTTGAGCTGCTGTCAACACTGCATGCCCCCACAGACTCTGTGGGATATTCATGTCGATCATCATACTTCTTGCGACCTCCAGAAGGTGTCTGTTTTTCCTTTCTGCAACTCCATTTGTGCTGGTGTGTATTCACAGGTGGTCTGATGCTGTATTCCGTGTGCTGACAGGTATTCTGCAAGCGTCATGTTGGTATACTCCGTTCCATTGTCAGACCTCAGTACCTTCACAACTGCTTTGTACTGAGTCTGGACATGCTTGGAAATCCCGAAAATAAGCAGGTACATCATTCTTATTTTTTATCAAATATAACCAGGTAACACGAGAGGCACACTCAATGAAAGAAACAAAGTACTTATAACCATTCATAGTGTTAGTAGCACATGGACCCAGACATCAGAATGTACTACCTCAAAAGCAAAAGTGCTCCTATGACCCGTGCCAACATATGAGCTCCTAGTAAGTTTTCCTAACTCGCACGCATCACATACTAATTTCTCTTTATTTGTTTTTGCATAAATCTCTGGATACAACTTACTTAGAGTATCAAAGGAAGAATGTCCCATCCTCCGATGATGGAGTATCAAGGTATCCTCAGTCCTCTGCTGCAGTCCTTCCATGCCAGCCTTCTCTGCCATAGATACCAATGCTGAGTCCAGTCCTTCTCGATCTAGGTACTATAGTCCCTCATGCCAAGTGCCAGTCCCAAGTCTTCGTCCTGTCCCTTTCTCCTGGAAGGTCACCTTAGGAATATCAAAAGAAATAATGCATTTAAGTTGGAGGATTATAGAACTAATGGACAAGAGACTGACTGGAAAGGATGGAGCATGTAAAATATTGGATAATCTTAGTGAATCTGTACAATTAACAGTACCCTTACCGACCACTGGCTGGAAAGTGCCATCAGCTGTTTGAATATTGTCTGCTGATGCTAGGTGAGTGTAGGAAGAAAACTCACTAGCTTTTCCCGTCACATGCCGAGATGCTCCTGAGTCGATAATCCAGTCTGATGATTTAAGGGAAGAGATAGACGCAAGGGCAAGTGATTCGTCAGTACCTTCTGATGGATGGGCATACATGGCAGCGTTGCCCCTAATAAAGAATGAGGTGGACGCCTCCTCTGTTCTACTCCTCATGTCTCCCAGTGCCTGGTCCTCCACAGTAAAGGTGCCAACAGCTTCTCCGTTCCCTTCTGATATTAGGAGGTTCGCCCGATAACCTCCTCGGTCGCCTCGTCTACCCCATCGACCACGACCATGTCCTCCATTATATCTTTGTCCGCCGAACGGTCCTCGTCCACCACCTGAATCTCCCTCCCTAGGTGGTTTGGTACAAGCATACCGATGATGACCCATCTCCCCACAGTTATAGCATAGCCGGTTATGCTGCCAGGGCTCTCCCTTAGATCCTGTGTTACCTGAGCTGGTGATCGCTAGTGCTGACTTTGCTTCGGGGAGACCACATGTCCCGGCTTGCAGCCTGATGCGTGTCTCCTCCTGGATCATGGCTGAGATAGCCTCCTCAAGGCTAGGGATCTTTGGTTGGGCTAGAAGTAGGGTCGTCCTCTGTGCGAAAGCTGCAGCCAGCCCTTTGAGGGACTTCATCGTCCTCTCCTGCAGACACACATGTCTCTCCTTACACTTAGGGTCCCCGCAGCTCGCCCGATCTGAGGAGTGATCATAATCCAACCACAGACGCTCCAACTCCGTGGCATACTCCTGCACCGTCTTCCCTCCCTGTACGGTGTCATCAATCTCCCCCTTTATCTGGAAGACCCGTAAGTTGTTCCCCACACCATCATAGGTCCTTCTCAACTTCTCCTACACATCTTTCATCATCTCAATACCGTCTACTGTGGCAGCAATAGACTGGACTAAGGAGTTGAGAAGCCAGATGTAGATTACCATATGAGTGGACTTCCACTCATCGCGTCCTGTCGAGCCCTCGTCCGGCTCTGTCGCCTCGCCCGTCAGGAACCCCTCCATATTTTTTCCTGCGAGGGTTCTTCTCACCCGCCGTGACCAACTCAGATAGGTGGCTGATCCAACTAATTTCAGATCGATGGAGGGAAGCTTCAACTCCGACGACGTTCGTGTCGTGTTCTCACCAGCCGACATCGTCAACAACTTCATCAACGTCGCCACCTCTGCAGAATCTAGCTTCTTGATGATCTCCTCCATCGATGCGTCGTTTATCCAATCACGTCACGTCCGCTCCACGACTCACGCTCGTCCTCGTCGTCCGCTCCTAGATCCGAACATGTCCCCCCTTTTTTCAGATCTAGGCATCCCTATTAGGCGCTGTCTCGTGCTAGTGCGGAGGTGGCGGCAGCACGCATGTCACAGCCGCCGTCGCAGCAGCAGCAGCAGCAGCCGCAGCAGCTGTAGTAGCCGCAGCAGTAGCGGGACAGGGCAGCAACAGCGAAGGGCGGCCTGCGAATGGCTGAGAAGGGAAGAAGGGGGGGCGTGGAAGAGTTCGGTGGAGGAGATCTAGGAAATCCTCCTGTGGGTTTGTGGAAGCTTGGTGACGGCTAGGGTTTGTGGAAACTTGGCTCTGATACCATGTTGAAATTAGTTGATTATTTTATTGATTGTCTCATTGGCATTATATAGCCTTACAGTCATTAATACAATGATCTCAATCATAATGACAATAATCTCATAATGGAATATCCTGTGACATATTCTGGCATCCCAAATATGTCCTCAGGATATTCCCATGTGCTTATACTATACTTAAATATGACACCCAACATACCATATCAACACTGTTCACCAAGGAAGAGCACTATCTAAGAAGAATGTCTCTATAGCGAACAAGTGTCAAGTAGAAGATCTAGGGATCAGGATTATGATTCTGGACTTTCGACTTGAGGAAGAGATTGCTCTTATTGAGTTGTTTCACATCTGACTAAGACATGTCCTTTTCAAAGATATCTAAGTTCAGGGATATCTCCAAGATGTGGGGGTAAGGAGGTGGAGACACGTGATGGCTATGTTCAGACATAGGTAGTCAGGAAGCCGTTTAGACGGATGACTACAAGTACAGATCCTATGGAGCTGGTGCGCTCAGATACCTGTGACTTCTACTCTCCACAAAGGGCCGGGGTGAAGTTTATCACTTCTTTCTTTGATGAATTCTCAGGAAACGTGTTCGCGTATCTTCTCATAATCGAAGGATGAAGCATTCGAGAACCTCAGGGACTTCAAGTTTGGAGTTGAGCGTCATATCGATCTACAACTCAATAGACTCATAAGTTTTCTTTAAGAAGAGCATTGTTCTTTGGATTCGCATCGTTCAGCTTAGAACATGGGATTGACTATGGAACATGCATCGTTCTTTAGATTCGCATCATTTAGCTTAGAACATAGAATTGACTAAGGAACATGCATCGTTCTTTGGATTCGCATCGTTCAGCTTAGAACATGGAATTGACTATGGAACGACATCTTCATACTCTCCCAGTCCATTGAAGGTGCAGATAGGAAGGATGAGCAGTTAACAGTAATGATGACTTATATATTGTTGGTCAAAGGACCTTCCAGATTGTATGTGGGAGAAGGTTGCACTTACGGTCATGTCCCTAGTACCGTTCGTCACTTATGAGGTAACTCTGAATGTCAGGTCCACATGAATATCGTTCGATTGTGGGAGCTTTCCGTAGGACCGTATCAGCCAGAGTTATTGGCACTTCTATAGGAGAAGAGTCCAAGAAGGAATTATCTTTTGAAAGACAACATTTGAACCAAAACTCGAAGAGCAGTCAGCTAGAAGAGTCAGGAGGTCGAAGGACCAAAGATCTTATCACTTATCATATGGAGGTCATACCAATTACCAATGATGAGGCGATGAAGACCAGTGACTCGGTTTGCTGGGAGGAGGCAGTCCAAAAAGAGATTGACTCCATAACAACACTTGGGATGTTGATCAATCTGCCTGAAGGAGCTAAACCTATCAGATGCTTATATATCTTCAGTAGAAGAAAATGGAAGCAGCCAGAACTGTTGAGTTCAAGAATAGGCTTGTAGCCTAGGGGTTTTCTCAGATAACAGGAGATTAAGTTCTTAGGCACCTCGTTGAGGGTGTCATATATCAGGATGATAATTGTCGTAACTGCTATTCATAAGCTGATTGTTTATCAGATAAAGGAAGACATTCATGAGAGATTCACGAACAACAGACCGCATTATTGTCATTCAGGTTTGAAGACAGTCTGCGGGATGGTGGTATCTCAAAACGACCTGAAGCAAATCCCAGGAAGTGGCAGCAAAAATTTGACAAGTCACCTAGTCAAAGTTGTCGCAGGATCAGCAAGACAGACTAGTGTATGTACACAAAGTTCACTGATAAGAAAAGAGTCATCTTTTGCATCTATGTGGATGACTTGCTAAATCCCAGTTGTGGATATAGAAGTGTCACTAGAACAAAGATGTCCTTTTGTCCAGTTTTAGGACTTGGGATTGCGGAGGTCATCCTAAGGATATAAGTCAATCCGGATGCCAGGTGGGCTTGCTCAGGCACAAGCTCTCTGCAGAAGATAATTAATCACATGCTTTGGGTATCAGGGTTGATACTCCTCAGGTGTAACATTAAGATGAAGAAGCCTAATCCAAGGGAAGCATCAGTCAGTTGGTGTACTCGAGCATCATCAGGTGCATGATTCAAGCTGTGAGTACCACCAGGCCTGATATAGCTCTCGCAGTAGGGATGTTGAGTCAGTTCAAGAGCAGTATGTGTGTTGTTGAACACTGTAAGCTGTGAAGGGAGTACTCAGAATTCTCAAGTGGACTCAGTAGTATATCCCACACTACAGCAGTTATCTAGATATGATGGAAGGCTTCAATAATGTCAGTTGGTGCTCAGGAAAGAAGAGTAAAAGATCCACAGGAGGACGTGACTTCTCCAGGAGTGGTACTGCTATATCTTGGAAGCCGAAGAAGCAGTCTTTACTCTCAGAATTTTATGCACTATCAGCTGCAACATATTAAGCAAGATGGCTATGAAATCTCTCAGATGATCTTCCTATGGTTAGTACACAGATTCGGGTGATACCGACGTACTATAAAAACCAGAAAGCTACAACAGTGGCATCTATTCATCTCTTCAAAGGTCTAAAGAGAACTGTGTGGATAAAACACGGAGCACTGAATGAGCGCAGCTAGCGTGGATCATTACAGTGGTTAATATTCGGAGCCAGGTAATTCTGGCGGATCCGTTCATAACAGGCCAGTACAGAACACTGAATGATTCAGCTAGCGTGGATCATTACAGTAGTTAATGTTCGGAGCCAGGTGATTCTGGCAGATCCGTTCATAACATGCCAGTACAGAACACTGAATGAGCGCATATAGCGTGGATCATTACAGCGGTTAAATATCGGAGTTAGGTAAATCTGAAAAATCCGTTCATTAATAGGCCTCAAGCGCCAGCTGGTCATAAGTACTATAAATGAGCGTAGTATTCTATGCTACAATGGGGTGACACCACCATGAGGTACCTCGACAGGGTAAAGCCTCGGCTTTGGGCCATATCACAGCGACAGTAGCACCACAAATAGTCAGAGTCAAATACTATAAAGGAGCATTGTACTCCATGTTACTGTGGGATGACATCACTATGAGGTACCTCGACAGGGTAAAGCCTTGGATGCAGGCCATGTCACAGCGACAGTAACACCGCACATTGTCAAGGACATAGCAGATATGGGTTTGGAGGACCTCTGGTATTGCGTCTCTGCAATCCTACCATTTAGTTTTATTCTATTAGTTCAAAGAAAAATCTACCAGGCATCTAGCTATTGGTTCAAGGGAGGACCATTGACCAGGAGAATATCAGGTACAGTGGGTAGTCCTCAGGGACATTGTGGGATATGTACCCGAAACTACTGTGGTCTACTATTTGTTCTTGATTAGAATATTTCCTGTAGGAGGATGGCTTTAACGCCTTAATGAGTTCTCGGGCAGAGTGAATATCTGGAGTGCGTTACAGGAAGCACGAGTAGTTTCAGCACTACAGGGGACTTGTATCCCATGCTACAGTGGCGTGACACCACATGTGGGAGTGAACCTCGGGTTCGGGCCATGTCACAGTGGCAGTAGCACCGCACATAGGCAGGTAGCATAATGCTGAAAGAAAATAGAGAGTGGTAGTACCGCACTACAAAGAGGCATGTGACATCATGCTACTGTGGGTGACACCACATGAGGGAGTGAACCTCGGCTTCGAGCCATATCATAGCAGCGTAGCACCGCACAGAAGCGTAATGCTTCATGCTGGGAGGTAGTACAATACTACTAAGAGGCCTGTGACCTCATGCTACAGTGGGTGACACCACATAAGGGAGTGAACCTCGGCTTTAAGCCATGTCACAGTGGCGTAGCACCGCACAGGAGCGCAAGGCTCCATGTTCTGTGTAGTAAGGACACTACTTAGAGGCTTGTGTCCTCATGCTACAGTAGTATGACACCACAAGAGAGGGATCATCGGCCTTGGGCGGCCATGTCATGCGGCGTAGCACTGCACAGAAGCGCAATGCTTCATGTCGAATAATAAACTCTCTATAGTGAAAGAACTCACCTAAGTGTATGGATAGAGATTTAGGTCGTCTCTTGAGGGAAAGCTTGTAGACGCCCAAGATACATACACTGAGACCAGGTCAGCACAAGGCCTTTAACGTGCGACTGGATGACACAGTTGAGGTCATTGTGTGAGTGGGGAGAATAGCAGCTATGGTGCAGAATTCAAGGCCTAGTCCATTCTTGTATCGTACTGTTGTTTGACCCATGAGGGAAGATTCAAGTCGTCGGCGATATCTATCCTAATGCATGATGGCAGTCACTGTGAGGAATGCTCAACCATATATTGTGATATATGAGGGGGATTGTTGGTGTTTTTCACTTGGCTTTGGGAGTTTTAGTCCCACATTGGAAAACCACCAATGTGTATATCTCAATATATAGCTATGCTTAGTATTGGTATATGAACATGGGATGGAGGTCCATGTGGGTTGACTTTTCCTAGAGGATTTAAGTGTGAACTCCATTATGACAATCTTTGTTTTGTCACCACCTTTGAAAAGTTTTCCTTATGAGCTAAGTTCCGCAAGGGCTTAGCGACTCGGACTCGGACTCATGCTCAAGGGCACAAAGTAGCACTTGTTGGCGTACTTTGCATTTAGCACGTCAGCATCGTCACATGGCGCTCGTGTGCTCCTTTTATGCGCGAGTTTCATGCACGATTGCTTGCTCGGAGCATGCTTCGTGGAGCCATGCGACCTGGAGCGCATGTGGCCAGGGGCTCATGCCGCCAGGGTCCATGCGGTCAGGTGCCCATACGGCCAGGTGCACATGCGGCTCAGTGCCCATGCGGCCTGTGGAGAGTATGATGTGGAGGGGACAGGGCCTGCTTTCGGCATTTGGCAGCACTGTCTGCCTCATGCAGTACAGCGTGTCAGGCGGCGCGAGCAGCTGCTTTCAGCGTTTGGCGGCACTGTCTGTCTCGGGCAGTGCAGCGTGACTTGCGACGCCGACGGCTCTGACACCCGGATTTGGGGGATCTGGTCGGTCAGCACTTATGCGGCCTGGAGTTTCCTCATGCCGCATACGTGTTGTTTTCTTCTATATATAGAGGACCTCCTCTTTCATTTGAGAAGAGTGATTACAGATGGAAAACCGAGAACACCAAATCATATGCGGTCCAGAGTGTCTTCCTCTCACATGGTGTTTTCGAGTGTTTTTGAAGATGACTTTGAGCGTTCAATAAGTTCTTTTGTGAACTTGCTGGTTCCTGGGGGCAGATCGTTTGCACGGCGAATCTTGCTTTGAGCAACGGTTGTTTTGACCACCCCAGCAAGGAGCTTCTCTTCAGTTTTTTCTTTGCTTCGTTCTTTCTCATTATAGCATCTGCGAACGTAAAGAGAAGAACGTTTTACTTGTTGCTTATTGTAATCTTCATTTTCTTCGGAGCCAGTTTGTAAAATGTTCTTGGTTCGTGTTTCGCGAGAAATATCATATGAGGAACTCTTATGTGAACAATGGCTACTTTTTCGGTATTTTTTTAAAATATCTATCTCCTACTTTCATCCACGTGTTTCTATTATTTCATTGTTTATATTATATTGATCAATAATGGACTTCTACCTCCTGATAAGGCGTGAACTGGGTGGTAGTTACGCGCTCGGGACCATTTTGTTTATATATGGACATATAGATAAATTTATTGTATAAATAAATTTCAGAACAGCTTGTTAAAGAATAACCAAGCATAGGTTTGACTGGTTTAAAAGCCACTACTTAAAACCACCCAAAATCGGACCCCTAATAACCGCTCATAACAGGTACTCTAAAAATACCTCATAACCGCTATTCCTACAATTGCCAAGCATGCCCTAAGGGAACCTCCCGCGAGATCCTGATAATTGATACAATCTCTTCCGCATCCTCTATCATCATCAAGAACACGCGTGTTAATCTACTGATATTTCTTACTTGCATTGTTCGGTATTTTGTTTCTGTATATATAATTTAGTATTCTCTGAAATAAGTATATGTCGTATTCATTTGATAGCTAGAATGTAAATTTGGTGATACTACCAAATTAAGTCAATTTAGCGACCCATTGAAACATCGCTAATATGTAAAAAAACGTCGCTAAATTATTAGCGACATAGTTAGAGACGCAAAAGCATAGTCACGCTTTTCTTAGTCGTCGACGAAAGATCGCTGCGATTCGCCAATGTAGCGACGCTCTGTAGCGACGACAGGATGTCACTATTTTTTTTTCCTGATTATTGTCGCTTAATATCTCATCATAGTTAATTTTGCGACGAAATTTAGCTACATTTTGCTATGACGGGCTGACATGGCAAATTTTGTCATGGCAAATTTTGTGATGTCAGCAAGTTAGTGAGTCTCCGATACGGGTAGCGATGCCAGGATACATGTTAGCGATGTATCATGCACATCACTGTTTGTCTCTGAGCATCGCTAATCCAAAAAAAATAAAATAAAAATCTGCACGTACTTTATAAAATACTTTATAAAAATATATGCATGCAGTTTATCATATATCATAATTTATAAAAATAGATTCGGAACAACCCTCCGTTGAATTTTCTGGGTTCGTCGACCCATTCGGTAGAACATTCAACACCGGTAAATTTACAAGTTAATATGGATAATAAAGTAAACTTAAAAAAAATGACAAATTGGCATACACTAAGTCCAAAGAAAGAGATACATAAAAGTCTGAAATAAATATCCCCATCTCATCATGCAATCTCACTAAAGGTATGAAATAAATACATAAAATACCCAAGAATGGACCAATTACACACAAACACACGAAAAAAATGTTCAAACTAGGACTACTGCTGATCAGGAGGAGGGGGAGCACCCGTGCATCTAGGAGATGAGCGTGTCAAACCGCTCCTATGAAAGCGTCACGGATGTCGATGGAGGAGGCAGTGTAGTCAGTGTCGATGCCGGCGGACCAGAAGGACGGACCTGCTCCAATGCTGCCAATCGAGCGTTGTAAAAATTCTATGGCAGATACCAGCTTCGAAGTGCACTGCTCCACTAATTGGCTCATACAAACCTGCGCCGCCTGCAGCCTCGTCAGTGACTCGCTCATGGCCACATGTGACCACTGCAGTGCCCTCACGTTGCGCTCTGTCGACACGACTAAATTCGTAACGTTCTGCTGCGTCGTCTGGCTCAGATTCATGAGCTCCATAATGCTGCACTCGAGCGTGTCAAATGATGTGATCGTCGAATCGTCCGTCTGCGGCTAGGACTGAGGCTGCTCCATAATCCTCCTCATGAACTCATCACGTAGAGATGCAATCTGGCAGTCAACGTTGTCCTGGACTCGTACCGACTCCTATGAAGGTTGTGGGGAATGTACACTGCCAGAGGATGCCCTGAAGGACTGTGTCGCAACATATAGACGTCGTAGGATCCTGTACCGTAGTACGTACACTTCTGAAGAGCACCAACGACGGTCATCCATAGCTCGTCCTCCGACGGAGCTTGTGATGCGAGTGACCTTATGAATTAATTCATATTTCATATTGTTGATGTAAACAATATATTACCTTTATCTACAAATTAGTATCACTAGTTTTAATTCTTGTCTTCAAATACAAAACCACCCGAAACTTATTACGAGCTATAATCCTCGATTCATGCATAGAGAAACAGAACACATGGTCATTGATGGTTCAAACCTTTCCATAAGAAAATAGTTAAGACTTGATTTCAATCATCGGAAAAGGGTGTGTGTGTGTGGGTGGGTGGGGAGGGGGGGGGGAACTTGTTTCCGTACAACTTATGTCGAAAAACTTCAGAGTTCAGATTCAAGGAATAAAATGAAGAACACAAGAACAGACTGAAATTGGATAATTAGACATCTCCAGTAGTTCTTCAGGATCACAGCGAACAGTTCCTGTAAAGAGGAAGAACTAAGGCGGAGAGAATAAGGATGCATCAAAGTTAATTTTGATGGAAAGGATAACATGGATCATAACATAAAAAAACATTTGAAATTAAGCACAGTTTTAGTGCTGTAGGAAGAACAAGGAGAAGACAATATATACATTCTGCTACAAAACAATGATAGATGTTGAAGATACTGTGATCCCACAGCAGATGTGCACAAATAGTCCTAAACCTTAGTACTAAACCTTATGACAGTAGTCAAAACTCAAAACATTGGTATCATACCTACCTACATTAGGATATTCAATGTGATGGATGAAGTTCACCTTCTATAAAAAACATTACCAAAATGTCTGCAAAAATATAGATTATTATTATATAGTGTATCAGTGATGGATATTGCAGTAAAAAAAACTTGTGAATCTGACCGTTGAATTCTTACATTTTTGAAGGTAAAAAGAAAACAAAAAAAACACGGTAACTGAGATAAATTTATTGCAAAATAGGTTATATAGTCAGTTATTGTATGTTGCAATATTAGATATTAGTTCCTAAAGCGAATAATCAAAAGTTATGAGAGTTTTTCAGTGGTTCAGAGAATCACGACATCTAGTATCTTTGCCAACCTGGGGTTCCGTAGTAAAAGGCAAGAACAAAGACAAGATAATATAGTTTGGCCTAACTATGAGATACTAAGTGAGTTTTACGCTTAACAAAGTGATAACATTACACTTTAGGAATTTCCTTTTGGTTTTTCTTTGAACAAAGTCTCATGCCAAGATGACTCTCTGTATAATTAATACAAGGTTCATAGTCACTTTTTACTATTTGAAGAGCATCAATCAAGAGTAGCTGCTCAAATTACATAAAAGTTACTTGTGTGATTTTCTTATGGTAGCCTGTAGAGAATCTCCTCCATGACATAGTTTAATGATGCTACTGATGAGACTTCATATGGCAGTTAACATAACCTTTGATAAATATTTGAAGTACTTTGCATTAAAGTATAATTTAAGTATAAAAAGGAGGATTGGATCCTGGATAAATAGCTTTTTTTCACAAAATAATAAACAATTAAGCCATCACGAAAATGAGACGCTTTTTCTTGGAAGAGAAATGAATTCCATTGTCTTTTCTACGTGGATGAAAAATTATATTTCATGTCAAGTTTTCTTTAATGTGTTTGTTAAAATAAGGAATACATTCGAGAAAGACCATTTGATTTTTCTTCCCGTGTTTGGTTGGTGCACGAAAGGAAAGAAAAAAAATATCAATGTTCCAATAATATTCTTACATTTAAAAATAAAAATAGCATTATGGAAATCCAAAAGTGACGGATAAAATAAGCAATAACACATTTGAGTAGAACTATCGTCATCCTAAATTTTCGAAGAAAAAATCAATCCCATGAGTTCTGAGAGAAACCATCCCCCCCCCCCCCCCCCCTCCTCCTATTTTTTCGATATCAGAAAAATAGTTCTCTGACTACCAAACAAAGAAAATGAACAACTTTTCTTTCTTGATTCCTTCAATCCGTGAACAAAACATGACCTAAAACTGGCAGATCCAAGGAACATTTCATGTAAGAGAGAAATAATGAAACTACTTCCACTATACATCCACATATCAGCTCCATTTTTTTATAATTTACTTTTAATAAAAAAATGGTTGATAACCCCGCTTATTTCATTAAGAAAAAAATTAACAAAAATAATCCTCCATATTCAATTTCTTTTCTACAAACATTTTTTATTATTAATATTTTTTGTTGCGAGCTCTCGGGTCGAAAGGACCTCCCCAATAACCATACCAATTCCAACCTCTAGGACACTCCCTTAATATTTTTGTTTCATAAGTTTTGTACTCTATATACATTTTTTTCGAATTCGTATGTTGTGTGAAAATTTCCGAAATATAAATAGGTAGAGAAATATAAAGTAAACATTTGTTGTCAAATCTGGAGACATTGGCCCATTTAGTAGAAGACAATGGGCCCAAGTATGAATCCGGTCCAACGTTTATATATATATATATATATATATATATATATATATATATATATATATATATATATATATATATATAAACGGGATGTGAGTTATAGTATTCATTTTCTTAAATGATATATATATATATATATATATATATATAAACGGGATGTGAGTTATAGTGTTCATTTTCTTAAATGAGTCAGGCACATGTGGACCACACGTGCTGCAAATACCCTAAATTTTTTTAGAATTTTGATTATTGAAATTATGAATTTTTGAGATTAAGGGAGATTTTTCTGTAATTTTTTTAGCTAATTATAATAAATATTCATTCATGGATTTATAATTATGTGTATTTAATTATTAAAAATAGTGCAAAAATTATATTTTTTGGTGTATAATTAATAATAGAATATTGTGTAATTTTTCTGAAATTTATTGGGGTCCAGAACTATTTTTAATGGCCATATATATATATATATATATATATATATATATATATATATATATATAAATATATATATATATATATATATATATATATAAATATATATATATATATATATATATTGTTTTAATAAACCAACCCAAACCAAACTAAACTGAACCAACCCAAACCTAACTAATCGAACCCAATTTTTTTCGAAATGGGGTACGGCCCGCTAAACGAGGTGACTTCGTCGTGTGCAAATTGCACCGAAAGGCGCGTATCGTCAACGCGGACGTGTGGAATTTTACGAAAGTTGATTTGGATGTGCGTGCACACCGGAATCAACGCATATCCGTCGAAAAGCCACATATCGACCTGTTCTGACACTCGTCATAGTTTCGTGTGTGCTTGTCGTTTCGCAACGGAGCTTGAGCCATCAGATTCGTAGAGTTACGCTGGTCCTGTAACCCAAGTTTGATTCGATTCTGAGAATGTTGACAAAATCCCGTTTCGTGGGTTCTACGGTTCCACTTGACGGACGATTTTGTAACCGACTCATCGGAATCTAGTTTTGGACATTCCGTTGGGTTCGTATCATCGTTCTGGACTCGTAGACACTAAGTTTGACAAATTTGGAGAACTTTGTCTCTAGCACATTTTTCGGTACGAAGTGGACCACATATGGACCCCGCTTTGACCAGAAACTGTCAATTCTGCCAATGTGTCCAAATTGGACTTATGGGTAGTCAATTCTAGCTATTTCAAGTTTTCTGAGAGTAATGGTGATATTTGTTTCAGCATCCGAAGACGTACCTGGAGATTCCACTTATATCGGAGCAACTGACGGAGCTCAGAACCCAGGCAAGTGTACCTTGTCAACTTGCAGTAAATCATGTGATATTAATTGCTTGTGTTCTTTCTTTTTACTTCTGTGATTTACTTGTTCACCCTAGGACCGTGAGACGTTACTTAGCGTCTGAACGAGATTCGTGTGTCGACGCCGTACGCGAAGTCGTGTAACGTTACTTAGAGAGTTGATACCACGATCCCATTTTTACGTGCTTGCACTACTAGCACGACAGACCATAGGACACCTGACACTGATTACATGAGACAGAGTTCATCTTGATGTATTTCTTGGTACCAGAATTCTGTGCAGGACTATAGGCTTCATGACGTTAACAGACATACTTATATACTTGTACTTATGACTCATGGTGATAGATAGAGGTCTTGGCCCTGCGTGTTACTATGTGATACGTGATGTTACATGGGAGGGGAGAGTCTCACCATACTACAGGCTGATTATGTTTATATATATATATATATATATATATATATATATATATATATATATATATATATATATATATATATATATATACTGCATTATTGGTAATGCCTTAGACTCTGTCTTTGACACATTTACTAGCCCTTCGAGATATTACATGCTGCTATGGGATCCCCGACACAGAACTTGTAGTAGTTTCAGCCTGAGTATGAGTAATGCTCTCATTTGTATTTCACATAGCTAGCTATATAGTTTACCCTGAAGATCTATTTTTACTTACTGCATTTTATTTGGTTTGAGTGTTTATTGTACCTTGTTATGTCCCCTGAGGACCTGGATCCGGATTATGTCCCCAGATACAGTAGAGGAGGATTACCCCGAGATATACGGGACAGGAGCTGACGCTGTAGCAGTACTAACACCATAGAACGAGGTTGTGCCAGAGAATTTCTCCTGAGTATTTCAGTTTTATACTCAATTATTTATGCTCATTGCTATTTTATATCTTGACCCATGGACATATGTATTGGTGATATTTTCTTTCTTTTATTGTGTCGGGTTGTTCCCCGAGACACTATTTCTTTGGATTTGATGATGGACTATTTCCTTTATCTATTATCTTGATTTGTCTATCATGTTTAATTATGTTTCTTTCTGTGGATGAGATTAGAATTATTCTGTGATAGATGGTGTAGATTGTATTTAAATTTATTACAACTTAAGTGCACTATAACGGGTCCATTAAATTGGGTTTGCCCATTGGAGTTGTGCTGCTGGCCATTGCCACGTGACTAGTCCCTCGGTATTTTGGGACTGGGGCGTGACATAGTTTTTATGGTGGCCCATGCAGGTCTGCGACTATATTGTTTCGGTTTCAACTAAGGAACCGAGCAAGCCTACGATTAGGATAGAAAAAATTATAGGATCTCATCCACATATTGACACGTTCTTGACCTCTATATCGGATTCGAATTAATTTTTTGACTTGCATCCTGCCTTGATTCCTCTATGCGCCTCTCATAGTTTACTTTTTATGCAGAGTAATGGATCCACGAGCCAGTGATGAGACTTTCGCGGGTACACTACAAGGTGCTGTGATCACTTACAACGATGGGGTGACGCCACTAAGTGGAGATCCCTTCACTCAACAAAGCAATCAAGCAGATCAGCACGCCTCGAGGTTCTGGCGAGACGACATTCCACCACCGTCGCAATTCACTCCACTGATGCCAGTTTTTCCACCTGGACAGCCTATGAATGGACATCAGATGTTCCAAATGTTCTACGCAATGATGCAAGCACAACAGTAGGTTCATCAAGAGGCCCAACAATGTCGGACGGAGAAGTTCTTTGACGGACTTAGCTTTGAGCTACAGAGATTAATTGACTCCATTGTAACTACTTCTTATACGGATGACCTTGTTGCAGCCCGACGCATGGAACGCATCATCTGGAGAGAGTCCAGCCAGAAGCGGTGGCATGCACTAGCACCAGACCGAGCACAGCACGGAGGAGCTGCAAAGCGACCACAGATGAATCCACCACAGAGAGCATTTACACCACTAGCACTAGTCCTTCCTACTTGTTACTACTGTGGCAAGGTAGTCCATGTTAAAAAGAAATGCATACGCAAATAGGGATTATGTTTAGCTTGCGGATCCAGCCAGCATTCAGCCAGGGATTGCCCTGAGCGTCGAGAGAGAGCACTGATGATTCATCGACCAGCCCTACCAGCACATGACTCCCTACTTGTCGTTATTGTAGCAAGGTAGGCCATCTCGCCAAGGAATGCCGACGCAGATTGAGATTTTGCTTGGTTTGCGGATCCAGCCAACATTCAACCAGAAATTGCACGGAGCATCGAGGAGAAACACTGATGGTTCACCGACGAGCACCGATGGTTAACCGACAAGCTTTACCAGCAGCGGAGGATATCAGCCGAGGCCACCCTTGGCACCACAGGCAGCACTCTTCCAGCAGGCCCAGCAACAGCAGAGGGCACCACCACAAAGACGTGGGCAGGATTTTGCGGTGACATTGGAGGAGGCACAGACTCGAGGAGTAGCGAATATGAGTAAGATTTAATTTTATCATAGCTAGCTATAGTAGCAAATATTCCTAGTAATACTTTAGCATGTGCCTATTAGTTCCATTCCCTAGCATATACCTAATATTATGTTAGCATGAACTTGTTAGTCTAGATTAGTAATATGCCAGTGGTACCCAAGTTTTCATAAGCTGTAGTTGATCTTCGTTCTAACCAGGCTCCTTTACTCTTGGGTTACTTATCTCTCATTGCCTAGGAAAAAGTTTGCATTTCTTCCCTACGTGTCCTGCTTGAACAAAACCCTCACCCCTTCTACCGATTTTTCCTTGTTCATGGTTCCTTATCCTTTGTGTCATGCTTCAACAAACATGTTTTACAACCGCGTCATCTCTTCTGGAGCAAATATTTTCTTGACCGGTTACGTTTCGTTTTCTTAATTGCGATGACGCAATTATTTTAAGGTAGATAGATTGTAAATACCCTGATTTTTTTAGAATTTAATTTTAGAATTTTAATTTTAGAATTTTAATTATTGGAATTATGAATTTTTTTGTTTAAGGAAGATTTTTCTGTAATTTTTTTAGCTAATTATAATAAATATTTGTTCATGGATTTATAATTATGTGTATTTAATTAATTATTAAAAATAGTGTAGAAATTATATTTTTGGGTGTATAATTAATAATAGAATATTGTGTAACTTTTCTGGAATTTATTGGGGTCCAACACTATTTTTAATGGCCATATATGCACACACACACACACACACACACACATATATATATATATATATATATATATATATATATATATATATATATATATATATATATATATATATAATTTTAATAAACCAACCCAAACCAACCTAAACCAAACCAACCCAAATCTAACTAACCGAACCCGAATTTTCCCGAAACGGGGTACGACCCGCTAAACGAGGCAACTTCATCGTGTGCAAATTGCACCGAAATACGCGTATCGTCAACACGAACGCGTGGAATTTCACGTAAGTTGATTTGGATGTGCGTGCACACCGAAATCAACGCGTATCCGTCGAAAAGTCCCATATCGGCCTGTTATGACACTCGTCATAATTTCGTGTGTGCTTATCGTTTCACAATAAAACTTGTGCCATCGGATTCGGAGCGTTACGCTGGTCCTGTGACCCAACCTTGGTTCGATTATGAGTACGTTGACGAAACCCCGTTTCGTGGGCCCCACGATTCCACTTGACGGGCGATCTCGTAACCGGCTCATCAAAATTCAGTTCTGGCCATTACGTTGGGTTCGTATCATCGTTCTGGACTCGTAGACACTAAGTTTGACAAATTTGGAAAACTTTGTTTCTGGCACATTTTTCGGTGCGAAGTGGGCCACATGTGGACCCCGCTTTGACCAGAAACTGTCAATTCTGCCCCTGTGTCCAAATTGGACTTATGGGTAGTCAATCCTAGCTATTTCAAGTTTTCTGAGAGCAATGGTGATGTTTGTTTCAGCATCCGGAGGCGTACCTATAGATTCTACTTATATCGGAGCAACTGACGGAGCTCAGAATCCAAACAAGTGTACCTTGCCAACTTGCAGTAAATCATGTGATATTAATTGCTTGTGTTCTTTCTTTTTACTTCTGTGATTTACTTGTTCACCCTAGGACCGTGAGACGTTACTTAGCGTCCGAACGAGATTCGAGTGTCGACGTCATACGCGAAGTCGTGTAACGTCACTTAGAGAGTTGATACCACGATCCCATTTGTACGTGCTTGCACTACTAGCACGACAGACCATAGGACACCTGACACTGATTACATGAGATATAGTTCGTCTTGATGTATTTCTTGGTACCAGGATTCTGTGTAGGACTATAGGCCTCATGACGTTTACAGACATACTTATATACTTGTACTTATGACTCATGGTGATAGATAGAGGTCTTGGCCTTGCGTGTTACTATGTGATACATGAGGTTACATGGGAGGGGAGAGTCTCACCATATATATATATATATATATATATATATATATATATATATATATATATATATATATATATACACACCATATTACTTGTGGTGTCTTAGACTCTATCTTTGGCACATATACTGGCCCTTCGAGATATTACATACTGCTATGGGATCCCCGACACAGAGCCTGTAGTAGTTTCATCCTGAGTATGAGTAATGCTCTTATTTGTATTTCACATAGCTGGTTATATAGTTTGCCCTGAGAATCTATTTTTACTTACTGCATTTCATTTGGCTTGAGTGTTTATTGTACCTTGCTATGTCCCCTGAGGACCTGGATCCGGATTATGTCCCCAGGTACAGTAGAGGAGGATTACCCCGAGATATACGGGACATGAGCTGACGTTATAGCAGTACTAGCACCAGAGGACGAGGTTGTGCCAGAGGATTTCCCTGAGTATTTCAGTTCATACTCAATTATTTATGCTCATTGTTATTTCATATTTGGACCCATGGACATATGTATTGGTGATATTCTCTTTCTTTTATTGTGTCGGGTTGTTACCCGAGACACTATTTATTTGGATTTGATGATGGACTATTTTCTTTATCTATTATCGTGATTAGTCTATCATATTTAGTTATGTTTCTTTCTGTGGATGAGATTAGAACTATTCTGTGATAGATGGTGTAAACTGTATTTAAATTTAGTACAGTTTAAGTGCACTATAACGGGTCCATTAAATTGAGTTTGCCCATTGGAGTTGTGCTGCTGGCCATTGCCACGTGACTAGCCCCTCGATATTTTGGGACTGGGACGTGACACGTGTATTAGTAGAGTACTTCATCCCATGTGCACCCATGTTGTGCATTAGTACACAATATTTCTATTGGTCCACATGTACATGGCTCATGTAGAAATATGAACACTATGACTCATAATACTATATATATATATATATATATATATATATATATATATATATATATATATATATATATGTATATGTGTGTGTGTGTGTGGGGACATTTTCGTAATTTGATGCATCATCAATCGCTTGACCTAGATCCGACGGCTGGGAGGATCAAAATAAAACCTCTCTCTTCACCAGTAAGAAAACCCCTCTCTTCATTTTGAAGCCGCGAGAGAATTAGAGGAGCAAACCCTAATTTTCTCCAGCAGCCATGGTGAGCGAGAGAAGAATCCATGGATATTCTCTCGAAAGAATCTATCTTTATGTACTCTATCGAATGGTATTTTGCTAATTTAGGGGTTTTGCTTGGGTTTTCGCAGCCGTTCAAGAGGTACGTCGAGATCGGGAGGGTGGCTCTGGTCAACTACGGGAAGGACTACGGGAAGCTCGTAGTCATCGTCGACGTCGTCGACCAGAACAGAGTAAGTCCTTTTTGGTCACGTAAAGTTTGGATCTTTAGCACAATCTCGATTTGATACTGGTTTTGCATGTGAACGAACAAGAATACGACACAGTACGGACACGCCGTCAGAGAGTCGTCTTTGATTTTATTGGTCACGGCGATGCGACACTGATTTTTAGGTTGTTATTGTTGTTGTGGACGTCGTTGATCAGAGCGAAGTCTTTTAGTCAGTGTTCTAAATGACGGCTGTCTCGACCTACCTAGGCGGTAGGCAGTATCTTTCTGCACCGCTTTTCGGTAGGCGGTGGAGTAGGTGTCCAACGGAACTTTGGCGGCATAGGCGGCTTAGGTGAGCGCCTAGGCGAAACAATACCTAACAAGTTGTTTTGGCAAAACGGTTTTGCAAGCATTATTGACCTATGGTTCACTTTTACAAGACTAAAACTTAATAAATCTTTGTTCTACAACATAGATATGCATGAAACATCCTTAAAATATGTATATAATGCAAAAAGAACTTTGGTAAAATAGTAAAAAAAGTCTAAAATGTATCAACCGTTTAGGCGGTAGGCAAACCCTTTCCGCCGTGCACCCGCCTATTGCTGTTTAGAACCTTGCTTTTAGTTGCGCAAAGTTTGGATCTTTAGTCCATTTATTTTCTAACAATTTACTTTTGAACAGAGTCAACGCACACAAATACATCAGGACAATGTACATACATGCCATCACTAGTATAAACTATATTTTGGTGGGTCCAGTTTATTTTGGAGGGACGCATGCCCTAGTTTATTTTGGACTGCCTATGTCGTGTTGTGTCCCAACCAAAATGGCTATGTTGTCACAGGCGACGTCTAGGCGAGCAGGCTGGGGGAAGTCCGCCTCGACATGGAGAAGAAAATCCCGTGTCAGGCGACGGGTGCCTAGGCGCGACCAGGGGAATACATAGACGCGCCTAGGCGGTTGTTGAATATTGATTATTATTACTTGATGTTGAATATTGGTTAATGCTTATTATATTGCTTAATGCTTATTTTAGGCTTATTATATTGCTTATTGGTTATTTGGTTAATGGTTATTATATTGCATATTGCTTTAGTTACCAACTGTTCTCATTACTTGTGTATATTAGTTATCAAGTGTTCTTTTATACATCTGTTGTTGCTTCTTAATATCTTATATATAACATTATAACTGCACTGTTTACACTGCACATAACTGCAGATTTTTTTCTGCAAAATATCTTCTGTGGCCTGGGCGGGCGCCTAGGCGAGGCGGGTAGGCTGTCACCTCGCCTCGCCTAGCGCCCAGTACAACATAGCAAAATGGACAGTTTCTTGTGGTTTCACTCTGATAGATAAGAGCAGAGTGGGTGTGCTATCATGTGAAGTTTTCAATAGTTGGTGGCTTCCAGTAGCATACCCTATTTTGCTCGAACCAAAGACATCAAATTAGAGACTTGACGTTGATTTTTAATCTCTTAGTGTTTTTTGGGTTGTCCATGTCATGTCGGACACGGCAAAGTACTGTCTTTTAGAGCGTCCACCATCGTCCAGAACAGATGAAGTATTCAATCACTTAATGTTTGAATCTTTAGTCGTGTCTGAGTTTGCTACTGATTTACCCTATGTTACACGACACAAATAAGACACGAGACCTGGTGCACTAATTTTAGTTTGTCCTAGTGTTATTTTGGAGTGTGTGGTGTGATATGATACTGACATGATTCTTGAAGTGTCCTTGCTTCCTTGGTCATTTACATGGGTGAATGGTAAGAAATTTGAATTTTCACAAGGTTGAAGTATTGATGGATTCGGAAAAAAAACCCTGAAATTATTCAACTTGAAATTTATGTCCAAATTTCATGTTTATACATGATAGAAGCTTGAGTGTAATTAGGTCTACTGTGCAGATCTAGTTGTGTTACCAATCTACTTTAATCTGGTGTTTGGGTAAAGATCATTTATCATTAATTTTTAGCAAGTATGGAAGAAAGAGTAATTTTCCGTGCATAGAATCAGCAAGTATGTATTACAATTTTAGTTTATACAAAAAGTTGATTTAAATACAAAAAGGTTGGTCAGCCCAATTGTTGAGATCTTTGTTATGGAAGGGGAGGTCTACGGTTTTAATCCATGTGGAGGATAATAAGTTACTGGCCATTTATTCTAATCTTTTTTATCTGCATTGTGAAATTGCAGTTTTCTTATTGGTCCAGGTCGTGGAAGATTTATTGGTTGTTGATGAGCAGCACCTTTTCTTAAATGAACAAGTAGGGAAGTCCACTTTACTATCCCATAGATTGGAAAACATACGTTGATTGATCTCTTGGGCAGATCATTGACGAATAATGTACTGAATCCTGATAATCCCTCTATTGAGTGATTCTTTTAGCATCATCTACTTGACCCAAAGTCTCAGTCATTCACCTATTATCTGGTAGCATACTCTAGTATCCTCAGATATCTTATGTATACTACAAAAACTTATTAAGCTTCACCGTGGAACTTTTATGTTCCAAAAATGCCCTTCTCAATATATCAAAATATATTTAAATTAACTAGGGATAAACATGTAGATTACACACATCCCCACTAACATAATTACTAACATCTAATAATTACACACTTCCACCTACAATAAATGTTCACCACCTCAAAAATAAATTTACTTTAAAATATTTTATAATATTTTAAAATATGTTTGTCATGCAAGTATATATTTTAAAGGAAAGGAAGAAACTACACACAAAAGACACGTGTAACGCACGTGCGCAACTTCTAGTATATATAATAAGGAAAGTAGGCTTCACCGTTGAAATTTTCTTTCAAAAAATACCCTTTAATATATTTACTAATAAAAAATAATACCTACAATAAATTTCACTGACAACCATTTAAGAGATGTGTAGAATATTTTGACGTAATTGTTATATTTTTTATTGATAGTCTCTTGGCTATTTATAGCATTACAATCCTTCATCTTACATTAATACCCATTAAAACCCCCTTAGAATATTCTAATATCCCAACAAATATACCAAGAATAGTCTAATATACCAACAAATATACCAAGAATATTCTAATATACCAACACACCTCCTCAAGATGGGCGAAAGATATTCACTAAGCCCATATTGTCACATCCTCTAATCATATCTGCAGAGCTAAGTCCCTTGGTCATAACTGTCTGCTACCTGCTCCTTGGTTGGAATATGACCTAGCTTCAGTAGTCTACGGTCCAACTTCTCCTTGATGAAGAACCTGTCGATCTCGATGTGTTTGGTCCTGTCATGAAGCATTTGATTGTTGGCGATACTGATGGCTGACTGGTTGTCACACCACAGTTTTATCTTGGCTCCTTGATCCAACTTCAGCTCCACCGGCATACTCTTCAGCCATAGTAGCTCTGCAACTCCCAATGCCATAGCTCTGTACTCTGCTCCAGCTGTCGATCTGGCTACCACCGACTGCTTCTTAGTCCTCCAAGAGACCAAGTTGCCTCCTACAAATATGCAATAGTCCGAGGTAGACCTCCTGTCATCAGTACAACTAGTCCAGTTAGAGTCACAGTTGCCATCGATGCTCAAGTGATCATTCTTCCTGAATATCAACTCCTTTCTGGGGGCACCCTTCAAGTATCTCAGAATCTGATACACTGCGTCCATATGACCCTTCCTTGGGTCATGCATGTAGCGGCTCACCACAATCACTGCAAAGCAGATATCAGGACGTATGTGGCTCAAATAGATCAACATGCCCACTAGTCTCTGGTATCTGTCTCGGCCAACTGGTTTTCCAGCCGCATCACACAGCATGAACCCCTGGTTGATCAGCGTCGCTGCAGGTCTGTATCCCAACATCCCTGTCTATGTGAGAAGGTTCACCGCATACTTCCTCTTAGAAAGAACAATCCCCTCTGCTTCTTTAGCAATCTCAATCCCAAGGAAGTACCGAAGGCCAAGGTCTTTCACCTCGAACTCCTTGTCAAGCTTCCTCTTGAGTCGGACAATCTCCTGCTCATCATCTCCTGTTATAATCATATCGTCCACATACACCGCAGGCATGGTGTTGTGGCCTCCACTCCGAAGGAAGAACACAATGAAGAACACAGTATGATCAACATTGATCAGCTGATATCTCATCCCTATCATCGCCCTCCTGAATCTGTCAAACCACGCTCGAGGAAACTGCTTCAGTCCATAGAGGAACTTCTTCAACCTGCAGACCTTGTCCAATGTCTTATCGGTGCAGAATCCTGGTGGTATTTCCATGTACATTTCCTCCACTAGATCCCCATGAAGAAACGTATTCTTCACATCCAGTTGGTGTAGCTTCCATCCACCATTCGCTGCCAAAGAAATCAGGGTCCTGACGGTGCTCATTTTCACCACTGGTGCAAAGGTCTCATCATAGTCAATGTCGTACGTCTGACTGTATCCTTTTGCTAACAGTCGAGCCTTGTAGCGCTCTACTTTTCCATCTGGATTCTGTTTTACAGTAAAGACCCACTTGCATCCAACTGTCCTCTTCCCCTCTGGCAGTTTTACCAGTTCCCAAGTGTGGTTCTTCTCAAGAGTGCCTAACTACTCGTGCATCGCCGCTTTCCCCTTTGAATCGTTCTTGGCAACCTGCCAATTGTTAGGTACAATAATACTATCTAAAGATGCAATGGATGCTCCATGAGAAGAAGAGATGTTATTATATGAAACAAACTGAGCAAGGTCCATACTCTCCTTCTGCTACCTGCAGGTTCGTCCGATAACCTCCTCAACCATCCCGTCGACCCCCACGACCAAGTCCTCCTAACTGTCCACGGCCGCCACCTGAATCTTCCTACTTGGGTGGTTTGGTGCAAGCATACCTCAGATGACCCACCTTCCCGCAGTTGTAACACTGCCAGGGGTCTCCCTTAGGTCTTGTGTCGCTTGAATTGGCAACCGCCAGTGCTGTCTTCACTTCAGGAGGACCACCTGTCCCTGTTTGTAGCTTGATACGAGTCTCCTCCTAGATCATGGCCAAGATAGCCTCTTCAAGTGTAGGAATCTTCGGTTGGGCTAGAAGTAGTGCTGTCCTCTGAGCAAACACTGCGGCCAGCCCGTTAAGAAACTTCATCGTCATCTCCTGCAGACATATCTGTCTCTCCTTACATTTCGGGTCCTCGCAATTCGTCCGATCTGAGAAGTGATCATAATCCAAACACAGACGCTCCAACTCCGTGGCATACTTTTGTACCGTCTTCTCTCTTTGTACGGTGTCGTTGATCTCCCCATTGATCTGGAAAAATCCTCAAGTTATTTCCCACACCATCGTAGGTTCTTTTCAACTTCTCCTACACGTCTTTCACCATCTCAAGGCCATCCACTGTGGCGACGATCGACTGGACTAAAGAATTGAGGAACCAAATGTATACCACCATATGAGTTGACTTCCACTCGTCGCGACCTGTCGAGCCCTCATCCGGCTCTGTCTTCTCTCCTGACAAGAAATCCTCCAGGTTCTTCCCTGCAAGGGTTCTCCTCACTCGTCGTGACTAACTCAGTTTGGTGGCCGGTTCATCAAGCTTCAGATCGATGGATGGAAGCTCCAACTTCGCCAATGTTCGTTTTGCGTTCTCACCAGCCGACAGTTTCATCAGATTCATCTACGTTGCGACCTCCGCAGAGTCCAACTTTTTGATGATCTCCTCCATCGATCCTCTTCTTCTTCGATCATCTCACACTCGTCCCACGATTTACGTTTGCCCTTTTCGTCCTCTCCTAGACCCGATCATGTCTCTCCCCCATAAGATCTAGGCCTTCGATGTCAACGTCTGAAACGACCTGCGGGAGACGCCAGGAACCGTCGTAGAAGGTTCCGCGGGAGTCGCGACTTCGCGGTGGTGGTGGCGGGCGAGCGGTGCAGCTGCAGTGGTGGAGGGCTGCACGACAGCGGTGGTGGCGGGCGTTGTGGCGGCGGCGGCGGTGGTGGCGACTAGGATTTGGGAGGTGGTGGCTAGGATTTTGGCTCTTATACCATGTAGAATATTTTGGAGTAATTATATTTTTTTATTGATAATCTCTTGGCTATTTATAGCCTTACAACCTTTCATCTTACATTAATACTCCATTAAAACTCCCTATAGAATATTCTAATATCCCAACAAATATACCAAGAATATTCTAATATACCAACAAGATGCATTAATATATTACGGAAATCGAAGAGTTTATGCTATTTGCTAAGTCTTCTAAGTTATTATCAAGGAATTCGAAGGGCAACATCCTTAACTTATATAATTAAAAACAACAGAGTTAAACCAACTCATCAAAATTATCCACTTCAAGATACGTGCAAATCACGTGCATATATACTAGTATATATATATATAGCGAAAACATGGGGGCTCGATCGCAGGGACAATGTAAAGGCCCTACTCTACACTTTCCGGGTAAGTCAAAGATTAAATGCATCCGACAAAATTTCAACCCTCAACCTCTTGCAGAAGAAGACATAAACTTGACCTTTATATACACACACAATTGAACTGAGCCAACCCTTGAGGGCTTATATACGCACATACATAGTGACACATAAAATTAGCAAGGTTCACATTATCGGTATCAGACCGTTCCTATGATTATTGGTATCGGCAGTCTCAGATCGGAGTACCGATTTTTTGGTATCGGAAAACAAATAATTATTAATAAAGTATTAACATTTTAAAAGAAATATTTTATACATTTAAGTATATTTTAAGTATTTTCTATGTTGTTTCCAAGTAGTTTTGAAATTGAATGAAATAGTACTCACCCTTGTCGATTGGTTTAAATGCGATAGATAAGTTTTCGTCTTTTATATGCTTTTACAATCTTACTATGCTATTACATCCTTGTTGATTGGTCTTTTTTTCGTTCAAATTTCTTTGTCGAATTGACTGAAAAAGAGATCCCTAACGTCGGTACCGGTTAGTATCGAATCGGTATCGGCCGATGGTGCAAACTATGATAAATAGTTAATAGAATGACATACAAAAGAGACTCAGTTTTGATAAAACTTACTAATATTACAGTGTTACACAATACAAGCTACCAGTTGTGAACAATTATTCACAATAAAACTAACAAATTATAAAATTATTACACATTACAATCAGTAGCTGCTAATTTTCAGAATTACTAAAGATAAAACTTACAAATATATAACACAATACAAACTGGCAATTTTCACTTATATCTTAATTACAAGGTTCACCATATCGGTATCTAACACTTCCTATGAATATCGGAATCGGCGGAATCAACAGTATCAACGGTTTTGGATCGGAGTATCGGATTTTTTGGTGTCGGAAAGAAAAATATATTTTATACATTTAGGCATAACTTTAAGTATACCATGAGTTGTTTCTTAGTATTTTTGAAATTGAATGAAATAGTAGTCACCCATGCAGATTGTTATACTTGCGATAGATAAGTTTTCTTCTTTTACAACTTACTATGCTTTTACACCCTTTTTGATTGATCTTTTTCATTAAAATTTCCCCCCAAATTGGCTGCAAAAGAAGCCTCCAATGTCGGTATCGGTCGGAATCGGATCGGAACATGCCAAACCGTATTGGTATCGGCTGTATCGGATCAGTATCAGTCGTTACCGCAAACTATGCTTAATTACACAATTCATTTTCTACACTTGTGTAACAAAGTTGCACAATACAAGCCCTTGGCCATGGGTCCACCAAGCATTCAAGCATGGCTGCTCCAATGTTCTTTTCCTCCAAAATGAGAAATCAACTTAAACAGTTAAACAAGGTTTCAGAAAGGTGGGCCTAATCAACTTTTGCAATCTGCAGTATAACGAAATGCTGAGTGCGTTACATTTTAGAAGGCATGACAATCAGACTATGAGTGAGAGATGAATTATACACCTACAACAAAAGACACATACTTCAACTGAATGTGTACGCAATTACATTTTCTGAAGCCCATACCTGAAGTAGTGCTAGCTTTTCACTGTATATGTACTTAAACTGACAGTATATTAGTGTGCAATATAACTTGCAAGAACAAAAACGGGCCAAAGTACATGCAGCTATAAAAAAATGTCGCCCATGTTTTCCCTTCCTATTTCCGTTTCATTGATGTCCAAAATCAATAAAAATGAGTAGTAGTCTGATATGAAATGCTGTGAAACAAATGATGAAATATCTATAGCTCCTTGAAACACAAGGAAGAAAGAGAATTCAGTAGCTAGACTACTATCTTTGGTTGCATCAGCGACGAATATGTTAAGACTGGTTATGAAAGCAATTGATCTACTGGAAAGAAGAATGGAATTTTGATGAAGAGATTTATATAAAAAAGAAATAACACCAACATGAAACTGAAAGCACAATCTACTACTATTTCTGATGCAACATATAGAGCAAAGAAACAGAACAAATGGAATCCAACACAGCACTCCCATTTAATTCATTGCTGCATTTGGAGAAATTAGTGAAAGATGAAGTATGTTCCTTTTTTCCCCAAAAAGTTCGATTATGTATCAATCTATCTGATACATTGTCAACTAGCAAAAATAAAAAATATTGCATCTTTAATGCAACAGAACAATACCCAAAAACAAAAACTTGAACCCATCCCCATGTCTATAAAAGAACATGAGCAACCGAATACTAACCTCATTTTAATACCTGTATTAATGAACTTAACACTAAAAAATCAACGCTACATTTAGACATTAACAATATATACGACTTCTTTTTCCATACAAAACATTAATAATCAAATAAAAAGAAGCATAGTACTCACATTGATGGTTTGACGAAGGTAGAAGCGGTGGAATAGGTCACAACAAGATCAGCAGTCTAATACCCAAAGTCAAACCAAACCTTAATCTGAATGTTCATATATCGGGTTTTGGGTCGGTTTTAAAAGTCCAAAACCGTAACCCGAAATGATAACCCAGCTAATTCCATAAATGAAACCGAAACCTGACCCGAATTTTCAAAACCGACCTGAAGTCATCATTTGGTCCGGGTTGCTCAGTCCTAGTTGTGCTTGCTTGCTACTAATGATAGTGTTTAGTTCTCATTAAGGTTGCAAATTCCTCACGCTAGGCAGTTAATATATGGTTTTTGTTGTTGGATTAAAGAGTGGTTCAAGTATGGTCCATAGAACATAGATTAGTGATCTGTTGTGCTTCATTAGTTCTTCGAAATCAGAACTCTGGATGCAGTTGATACCGTGAATTTATTAATTTAATCACATCGAATGCTGATTTATACTTCTATTGCTGACCAAACTTTTTCTATTATAACTTACTTTTTAGGTACTGTTTTTTATATAGTTATATTGGATAAATGTTTTTGATATAGTTATATTGTCTGCAAGATCTATTTGATTTATATTTTGAGCATTGAGAAGCAAAATCACATGATACTGACACAGTGACACTTGTTTACTAACTGAAATGGTGATGATTCTTATTTGTGTATGCAAACTTTGTACAGGCTCTAGTGGATGCTCCTGACATGGTTAGGGGACAGGTCAACTTCAAGAGATTAAGCTTGACTGATATCAAAATTGATATTCCAAGGATTCCGAAGAAGAAATCTCTGATTACTGCCATGGAAGCTGCTGGTAAGGATATTAACCGACCTAAGAAGTGTAGTGTAAATGCCTTGTTGTAAAAACTGGATCAGCTTTTCTACATTTATATATCTTCAAGCTATGGAATTTTTGTTGCAGATGTGAAGAACAAATGGGAGAACAGCTCATGGGGAAGGAAGTTGATTGTTCAGAAGAGGAGAGCTGCTTTAAATGATTTTGACAGGTTTAAGGTTATGTTGGCAAAGATCAAGGTGAGTAGAATCTTGTGTCATACATGTTTATTTGCTATATTATTTTCTTCATCATTGTTATCTATGGCTCATTTGTTTTGGTTCTCTGTCAGAGGGGAGGTGCTATCAGACAGGAGCTCTCCAAACTGAAGAAGGAGAGTGCAGCCTAAGCGACCATTGATTAGTTGTCTGGTTTTGCCAGTGTAGTAGTTCTGCAAGAGTTGGTTGTAGCGAATTGTTTCCTTAGTAACTCTGTTTGCCTATTTGGTAAATTTGTTTTGATCAGACAATTGACCGTAAATATTATTCAGAGTTATGTGATGTACTCTTTTTAAAATGGTTTGAGGTGCTATCTGGTATTCATTTCTGTTACATCAGCATGATACATAAGATCATCTGAGTTGGTCTAAATCATGGTCTGCGACTCGAAATGGAAATTTATTACCATGAAAGTGACCAACATATTGCGATGCCTTGTAATAATACTGATTAATTTAAGCATTTGTGCATAAACACCGCATCAGTAATTGAAGATGTGGAAATTTCTATTTACTGTGAACTTGAAACACAGTTTTGTTTGGATGCAAGAAGTAGCAAAAGTCATGTTATCTGAAAAGTTTCAGTAAGAACTTCAACTGTAGTTTGTATGGGAAGAGAAGATCTGCAATACTCGGAATCATTAGTCTTTTCTTGAAGAGTAGATACTTTGAATCATGTGTAACATGTTTGTAAAGGAATTCTGGTTCAGTAAGTTTCTGCATTATAAATTCTCAGACCCTTGCAATCTATAACTTATGCAAGGCCCGGCCCGGAGGTTGGATTGTGTAAGCCGGACCTTATTTCGGTTGTCCTTGACTTGGCCTTTTGTGAGGCACTTATGTCCGTGACCTTGGTCTTTTGCAGGTCACAAAAGGCACTTATGTCCGTGACCAGGCACTTATGTCTGTGACCTTGGTCTTTTGCAGGTCCGTGACCTTGGTCTTTTGCAGGTCACAAAAGGCATTTATGTCTGTGACCTTGGCCTTTTGCAGGTCACACTGGGCTTGAGAGATTGTAAGCAGAGGGGGTTGTCCAAATTCGAAGTCTTGTTTGGGCTTTGTTATATATGATTTTACAAACCATGACCTTCATATGCGCCCGAAGCCATCACTGTACATGGATGTAGTCAAATGGCTTCAACAAAAATCATGGTACAAAGCCTTTAACCAAGGTATGTTACCGTAATATTGTATCTGCACATTCTCATATTTGTCAATTGCATTACTCTTACAGATACAAATCAAGAACCATCCCATATTTCTGCAATCAGCAAAAAGTCACAGGTTAGACTTTTAGAGTGAAGAGAAGATTGGGACTCCTGGGATTGTGGTCCCTGCATCGACGACGAAGACATTCCCACTGACATACGCAGATGACTCGTGGATCAGATATCGGACGACCGACGTCAGCGCCGGATCCGTCGTGCCGTAGCTTCGTAGCGGGACCGTTCTTGCCACTGCAGCCTTGAACCACTGTTTCTCTATCAGGCCCGAAGTTATCTCCGAGTTGAAATATCCCGGCGCGACCGCGTTCACTCGAATGTTGTACTCCCCTAGTTCCATGGCCATAACCTACCAATCAAGAGCAAGATCAAATTATTACTTCCACTACAAAAATACTGTAAAATAGCAATAATAAAAACAAAAAAAAGTTCGCACTTTGGTCAGAGCATTTACGCCTGCTTTCGACGCGATGTAGGCAGCTCCTCCCGGTAAAGACCCGCAACTGGCGCTCGCGGCGGACGAGATGTTGATTACCGAGCCCTTCCGTTTCGCTTCGCGCATGAGCCTGCACACATGTTTGGATACTAACCATAGCCCGGTTAGATTGGTCTTAGTGACCCCATCCCAATCTTCTCCAGGCATATCCAAGCAAGAAATCATAGGACCTGAGTAACAACCGTTGCGCAAAAATAATAAATATATAACCCTCAATTCTCACTCATTTTTTTATGCAGCAAATGTACTTTCCTTTTACCTAGAACTCCGGCATTGTTGACCAGTGCATCTATCCGGCCGAAGGCGTCCCAAGCCTTCCTAACCGAGCCTTCTATCGCCGACTCCTCCGCGCCCACGTCGAGCTTGACGGGGAACGAAGACCTCGGTCGATGCGATCGGTTGATCTCGTTGCAGAGCGACTCGAGACGGCCCGTCCTTCGTGCCGCCGCGATGATCCGGCACCCGGCCCGGGCGAGGTCAATGCAGAGCTCGCGGCCGATGCCGGAGGATGCGCCGGTCACCATCACCACCTTCCCTTCCAGTCCCTTCCTCCATTGGTCCCCCATGTAGCTGAGTCTCTGCCTATGAATATGAATTGAGGACCAATGGAGGATACTTTATAATAGAAAGCTCGTGCCAAGAAGAATGAGGTAGAATTACGAGAATGCCACTGGTAGTTAAATTTAAAATTTGTTTGTGGGCCTTTCTGCTGGGGTGTCGACTTACGATTGGCGGCAATGTCCGACAAATAACGGTAAGGAAACACGAGGCTGTTTGGTGTTTGCTAGAGTACAGGGGATCTGTGCATTATACAGTAGTCAAGGAAGAACAGAGTCTGACGAGCTCCAAACGACGTGAGCAATTGCAAAAAAATTAATTTTTCTTTTCTCTTCTGCACGAGTTTTTTAAGTCATTAAATAGTTTAACATTTGCGTTTCACTTTCCTCTTTTCAATATAAAACGACCAAACTTGACATTTCAACTCAGTGTAATCTTTTCAAAAAAAAAAAAACTCAGTATAATTACAACCTTGCTGAAACAAAATTATATATATATATATATATATATTTATGTCCATTTTTAGTCAATAGATAACTATCAGTATGATTACAACATTGCTGAAACAATAATATATATATATATATATATATATATATATATATATATATATATATATATATATATATATAATCGAGTCATCGTCAATCCATCGTTTATATATTATGCAAGTATAATAGGTAACAATAATATCTATATATTATGCAAGGATTAGAGAAAGCACTGGTCTGTAGAAAGTTGAAAGCAGAGTGTATGAAGGACTACATGTCATATTAAATTGTACTTTACAATTTACATTATATAATCCAATTATTGGAAGCAAAGTGCTACCAAATACATAATAGTGCCTATGTTCTTCCGTTTGGGTAGGTCAGAAAGCAGTTTTGTAATGCTTATAATATTGAGGGAAGCTCAGCAAAAGTGGCCTATACACCTAGGTTGTAGCCTTTGTAGGTTCAATATTGGCCATGGAGAGCCGAAAGTTAATTGCCCCTCATATAGAAATTCTTTCAGTGGTAATACTTGTTCTTGATTGAGGGCTTTAGTAGTGTAATATTAAAATTTTGAGAGCTGCACTATAGTGCTCCCAAAAACTATTATTTTAACAAAAGGTTACAACTATGAACCCAAGTGTGTGTTAGGGATACAATCATACATGGAGGATGATTGGTTCTTTGTTTAAATTCAGCTTTATGAGTTTAAATGGTACTGATGACAGAAAATGTGTTTGATTCGATTACACTCAAAAAACTGTTTTTCAAATTCTTTTTCCAAACTCAACGTCTAAAATCTGTTTTTACAAAGCAACTGAAATATGTTTTCTTAACTAATTTTCCAAAGTTTGCGCCGCCACCACCTCCCAAAAAAAAAAAAAAAAAAAACTCTCTCCTCATTTTCTTTCTCCACAGGAAAATCCCCCTTCTCCAGAGGAAAAGCCATGGCCACGCAGCGCGGCCGGTGGCTCTGGAGAAGAACGGCCAGGCTCTCTTTGGCGTGACCCCAGCCTCCCCGTCGAGCCGAGGATCCCGCCTGGTCGTCGTTGACGACCTCGACCGCCTCGTCTTCGTCGACCTAGGGTTAGGGTTAGGGTTAGGGTCGACCGCCTCGTCCTCGTCGACCTCTACTGCCTGGACATCGTCGACCGACCTCGACCATCGTCGAGCCGAGGACCTTGCCTAGTCGTCGTCGACGACCTCGACTGCCTCGTCCTCGTCGACCTAGGGTTAGGGTCGACCGCCTCGTCCTCAAAGACCTCGACTGCCTAGACGTCGTCGACCGACCTAGACCATCGTCCACGTCAACCTCGTGGACGAGATCTTTTCCAAAGTGGTGATGGGGGTCTTCAAGTCGAGGTTGGGGAACCGGAGAAGGAGATCGAGGCTCGGGGGAGGGCGGTTGCGGAGGCGGAGGAGGAGGAGGAGCTCGGCTGCGGTAGCGACGGAGGAGCTCGGCTGCCTCTACAGACACGGTCTAGACACGATCAGAAGAGGCCAGACACATTTGTGCGACTAGAGGCAGTCAGAGCATATAAAAAAAAATTCTCCAAAAAAAAAATTACCAAACAAAATCTTAAAAAGAAAATTTCTAGAATTATTTTCTAGATAAAAATAACCAAACGCAAAGCCAAAAAATTTTATACTAAAAAAAACTTTATAACTTACTTTCAAAAAACTGTTTTCAGAATTTTTTTTTCAGAAAGCCTATCCAAACGGACTCTAACATCTACTTCACAACCTACCTTTAGCAAGTTTGTGTCTTGTTGGAGTATCTATGTTTGGTTTGCTCTTAGAAGTAAAAAATGGAAACGAGGGAGCGCGACTACATAGAAGAGTCTAAAGTTGGAAGTGTGATGGGAGCGTGTACTAATAATTTTTTTATGTTTATTAATTATTGTTATCAAATGTTATAGATATCTTAATATTTATTAGAATTTATAAAGTGCGGTTCAAAGTTACAGAAAGATCATTCGCATGGTAACTTTTATGATGTCGATGTAAGTAATCCATAGTTTCTTGTTACTTCCAACTTTTTTTTCCAATTTTTTTTCTTTTTTTGAAATTATGGTCATGTTATGAAAAGCGCTCGTGTCGTCGAAACTCCCAAGTAAAAACTGTCGAATCAATTTGTTTACTAAGATTAGACCTCATAGAAGTTTCTAGCTTCTAAGATTTCACTATCTTTATCATGTTATCCAACTTATTGATAGGAACGGGGTCCATCCCCATGATGAATAAACATGAATTTGATCCATGAAAATTGGTCACCCATGGTTGGGTTCGGCCAAGTACTTAACCATTTTTCTGGGGCAGTTTCTGTGACAAGATTCAGTTTTGGGAGGCTATTTCGAAGCTATTGTAATCATTATTTGGCTCGGTCTCCAATATAAAAGTTGTTTAAAAAAGTTTTTTCTTTCATCCATGTTTTGAACTAGGTCATTTGGAGGTGTATTGAAGAAGTTATGACCATCTGAAGTAGCATATCTATTCATATTCTGCATGCATTCAGCTTGCATGTAACATTGATGATAGATGAACGAATCTTGGGAGAAGGAACAAATTTTTCCTTTGGACTTCTCCATACAACGAATGTGATATACCCAAGAGGCATATCCTCCCTATAAATAAAGGGGAGATGGTGAAGGTTGAACACAACAAGTAACAAGAAGAACAATACACCACTTGTAATCCTCACACTTGTAATCCACCTCAAGTGAGTTTATGAGAGAAAGTGATCCTCAAGTTAAGTTGTACCAACTTGAGAGAATGTCCTTGTAATATTTCATTTGATTATAGTGAAAATGGTGAAGAAGGGGCGGGCGGAGGACGTAGGCTCAAATTGAGCTGAACCTCGCTAAACTTGTGTGTGTTCTCTCTCTTAACTTCTCTTCTCTTCCATTTTATTTTATCTCATCACAAAGACGAAAAATGTCTTATTTTTTCCAACAGTGGTATCAGAGCACATGTTGCTAATCTTTTTGTGTTGAGATGGAGACTCCCATTGGTGTCATTCGGATGATCAGCTTGAATGGCCGGAACTGAATGATATGGAAGACGAAGATGACGGACAATCTCTATTGCAAGGACCTCTATGCACCGGTTGAAGGAGAATCTTCCAAGCCAAATTATATGATGGTGGAAGAATGGAAGAAGCTCGACCGGAAGACCATCGGCACCATTGGACAATGGGTGGATGACACCGTATTTCATCATGTGTCGAATGAGACTTCGACGAACAGCTTGTGGAAGAAACTTGAAGATCTCTACGAGAGAAAGACTGCCGACAACAAAGCTTTCTTGATACGGAAGCTTGCCAATCTCAAGTTCAAGGAAGGTGATTCCATATCCGAACATCTGAATAAAATTCAAAGTATTGTTAATCAGCTTGCAGCTATAAAGATGGTGTTGGACGACGAGCTTCAAGCCCTTCTTCTGCTTAGCTCATTACCGGATAGTTGGGAGACTCTGGTGATGTCTCTTAGCAACTCCGCACCTGACGGAGTTGTATCCATGAACCAAGTTACAAGCAGCCTCTTGAATGAAGAAATTCGAAGAAAGTCATCTGGATCCTCCCACTCTCATGCCATTGTCACCGAGAATAGGGGGATGGGCAAAAACCGACAGCCTCTGAACCGAGACAAGTCGAGAGAAAAATCAAAGGCTAGGAAGGACATTAGTTGCTATCACTGCGGGAAGAGTGGACACATAAAACGGGAATGCTGCAAGATCAAGCGAGAACAAAAGGAAGGAAGGAATGAAGGACCTATGAGAAGCAAGAAAAGAATGAAAGTGCAGCAGTTGTCACTGACAATAAAATTATGCTTTTCTCGGCATGTGAAGAAGACTGTGCAAATCTCACTTGCCAAGACTCAGAATGGGTGATTGATTCTGGTGCCTCCCACCATGCTACTCCCCGAAAGGACTACCTCACTTCACTTCGCTTCGTGACGGTAACCTTGGAATGGTAAAATTGGGTAAAAAAACTTTTCTCAAATTCTTGGCATTAAAAATATTTGTGTTACCACTAACCTTGGAACAAAGATGGTTCTAAAAGATGTTAGATTTGTGCTCGATCTTCGTCTCAATCTTCTCTCCATCGGCAAGCTTGATGAAGAAGGATACACAAGCAGCTTTGGTAAAGGATGCTGGAAGCTTACCAAAGGATCACTTGTACTGGCGAGAGAAAAGAAGTATTGCACTCTCTACAAGACTCAGTTCCACTTAGAGAATGATGAATATGGAACAGTGAAAGGTACCTCTATGGATTTGTGGCACAAGCGGCTTGGCCACATGAGCGAGAAAGGAATACAAACTCTCGCAAGGCGACAACTACTTCCATCCATGCAAGGTACAACACTATCCCACTGTGATCATTGCTTAATTGAAAAACAACACCGGGTAGCTTTTGTTAAAAATTATAACAAAAAAAAAATCCAGCATATTGGACTTAGTCTATTCGGATGTGTGCGGACCCATAAATGTAAAAACCTTTAGTGGTGCCTCATACTTTATGACCTTCATAGATGATGCATCTAGAAAGGTGTGGGTGTATGTCATAAAAGCCAAAGATCAAGTCTTTGAAGTTTTCAAAGACTTCTATACCAAAGTAGAAAGAGAAACTAGAAAGCTCTTAAAGTGTATTCACACGGATAATGGTGGTGAGTATACTTCAAGGATGTTTGAAGATTATTGTTCTAAATATGATATTAGACACCAAAAGACTGTCCCCCATACACCACAACATAATGGGGTTGCAGAAAGAATGAATCGCACAATTGTGGAAAGGATAAGAAGTATGCTATCCTTAGCCAAATTACCAAAAATATTTTGGGGAGAGGCAGTGCGAACAACCTGCTACTTGATAAACTTGTCCCCCTCAGTTCCTTTGGATGGAGATATTCCTGAAAGGGTTTGGAGTGAAAAGGATATTTCATATTCCCACTTGCGTGTATTCGGGTGCAAGGCATTTGTGCATGTACCTAAGGAGAAAAGAACAAAACTTGATGACAAAGCCATTCCATGCATCTTCTTAGGATATGAAAATGATGAATTTGGATATAGGTTGTGGGATCCTATAAATAAAAAAATTGTAAGGAGCAGGGATGTTGTATTTTGTGAAGATAAAATACTTGCTGATTTAAAAAAAAAAGAGCCACAAAATACTCACATTGTCCCAGATCCAATCTCCGCACCTATTGTTATTCCTTCTCTTATGTCAGAAAATAATAATTTTTAAGATGTGCAGGAAGAAGAAATTACAGGTTTTCTAGGTTCTGATCAGGGAAAGCATGAACATGCAGAACCGCTGCATATGGATCAGCCACCAACACCTCAGTTGAGACGGTCGGAGAGGAAACGACAACCCTCAACTAGATATCCTGCTTCAGAATATACTATGGTGACAGATGCAGGTGAACCAGAAAGTTTTCATGAAGCACAAGTCAATGAAGATCATGCCAAGTGGAAGAAAGCTATGCAAGAGGAGATGTATTCTTTGCATAAGAACCACACTTATGACCTGGCGGAGCTACCAAAGAACAAAAAATCCTTGAAGAACAAATAGGTGTTCAAAATCAAGAATGAAGGAAATGGCCAAGTCAAGTACAAAGCTCGCATCGTGGTGAAAGATTTCAGTTTGAAGCAAGGTATTGACTATGAAAAAATATATTCTCCTATTGTGAAGATGTCTTCTATTCCCGTTATTCTTGGTCTTGTTGCTTCCCAAGATCTTGAAGTTGAGCAACTAGATGTGAAGACTGCATTTTTTATGGTGATTTGGCGAAAGAAATCTATATGGAGCAGCCAGAGGGTTTCAAGGTAAAGGACAAGGAACACTTGGTTTGCAAATTGAAGAAAAGCTTGTACGGGCTCAAGCAGGCACCGCGACAGTGGTATAAAAGGTTTGATTCTTTTATGCTTGACTATGGGTACAAAAGAATATCTGCAGATCATTGTGTTTATGTCCAGAAGTTCTCTGATAATGGTTTCATTATTCTCTCTCTATATGTTGATGATATGCTTGTTGTTGGAAAAGATATGTCTAAGATTGACAGGTTGAAGAAAGCGTTAAGCAAGTCCTTTGATATGAAGGACTTAGGAGCAGCACAACATATATTGGGAATGAAGATCTCTAGGGACAGAAGTGCGAGAAAGTTGTGGCTATCACAAGAAAGATACATTGAACGTGTTCTGAAGAGGTTCAATATGGTGAACTCTAAGCCAGTCAGCACACCGCTAGCAGCTCATTTTAAGCTAAGTGCACAACAAAGTCCTTCAAGTGAGAAGGAGAAAGAGGAGATGAAGAGCATTACATTTGCCTCGACCGTCGAAAGTTTGATGTACTCAATGGTTTGTACAAGACCCGACATAGCACATACAGTTGGAGTGATAAGTTATTTTCTTGCCAATCATGGTAAAGCACATTGGGAAGCAGTAAAGTGGATCCTAAGATATCTTAGAGGAACCTCTAAAAATTCTTTATGTTTTGGAGATGACAAACCTATCTTGGAAGGTTACACTGATTCTGACATAGCAGGTGACTTGGATAAGAGAAAGTCCACATCATGATACTTGTTTACCTTTACAGGGGGAGCCCTATCATGGCAATCAAAGCTGCAAAAGTGTATCGCTCTATCCACCACAGAAGCTGAATATATTGCTGCTACAGAAGCCAGCAAAGAACTCTTATGGATGAAGAATTTCCTAAAGGAGTTATCTCTCAAGCAAGAGAAGTACACTCTATATTGTGACAGTCAGAGCGCCATTGACTTGAGTAAAAATACTACCTATCACTCAAGGACAAAGCACATCGATGTACGTCATCACTGGATCCGAGATGCTTTGGAGAATCGCTCGATGCATATTAAGAAGATTGATACAAGACAATCCGTCTGACATGATGACGAAACCTCTACCAAAAGAGAAGCATAACTTCTGTCGTCGGAAGGCAGGTATGACTACTATTTGAGAACTTTCTCCTCATGAGGATGGAGGAGGAGATTGATGGGAACGGGGTCCATCCCCATGATGAATAAACATGGATTTGATCCATGAAAATCGGTCACCCCTGGTTGGGTTCGGTCAAGTACTTAACCATTTTTCTGGGTGCAGTTTCTGTGACAAGATTCAGTTTTGGGAGGCTATTTCGAAGCTGTTGCAATCATTATTTGGCTCGGTCTTCAATACAAAAGTTATTGAGAAAAGTTTTCTATGTCATCCAGGCTTTGAATCAGGTCATTTGGAGGTGTATTGAAGAAGTTATGACCATCTGAAGTAGCCTATCTATTCATATTCTGCATGCGTTCAGCTTGTATGTAACATTGATGATAGATGAACGAATTTTGAGAGAATGAACGAATCTTCCCTTTGGATTTTTTCATGCAACGAATGTGACATACCCAAGAGGCATATCCTCCCTATAAATAGAGGGGAGATGGTGAAGGTTGAACACAACAAGTAACAAGAAGAACAATACACAACTTGTAATCCTCAAACTTGTAATCCACCTCAAGTGAGTTTGTGAGAGAAAGTGATTCTCAAGTTAAGTTGTACCAACTTGAGAGAATGCCCTTGTAATCTTTCATTTGATTATAGTGAAAAAGGTAAAGAAGGGGCGGACGGAGGACGTAGGCTCAAATTGAGCTGAACCTCGGTAAATCTTGTGTGTGTTCTCTCTCTTAATTTCTCTAACCTTCCATTTTATTTTATCTCATCATAAAGACGGAAAAGATCTTGTTTTTTTCAACTTATCTCCTTCAGTAGTTCGAACATGATTTGTTAATTCTCTCTCTAACTCGGATAATATGATAAAAATAGCAAGTTTTCCTATACCACAAATTCTTACATGTTTCAGTCTTTGAAAAATTATTTACAGTCTTATGTTGATATATTCTGAAAACAAAGTTTTGATCAGAGTATTGAATCTAATGGCCATAAGAATATAACCCAACACTCCAAAATTTCAGGTAATGGATGACTCGCTAAGAGTCCTAAGGTTCCTGCCAACTACTATATGGCTATTTTCTTTCTTACTATATCAAGATTTTCCACACAACTTCTTATAATCCTATTAGACTTGATTAGTTTTATAGATTTAATAATACCTTTTTTCTCAACGCACTACTGAATTATGTAAGGATAAGAAACAGTACTGTTTACTTGAGGGAACCATGAGCAAACCAATTTGCCTGACAAAAATGTTTCTCAAAATCACAAAGGTATTGCCATATTAAGAGAAGTTTAATTTTCTGTTACATTTATCCACCTCGAACTCGATGCTATGAACTTTGCCAACTGCCATCCGAAAATTCTAAAAATTTCGAAAACCTCCCTTATCTTAATGAACCAATTGATTTCAACAATCCAGTTCAGAAAGATAGGGAGCAGACTAATGTCGTCAATCTCTCTTTGTTCCTTATTTGGGGAATATGGAAATGGAACTGCTATCAAGCTCGTATAAGGTAATGGCTCATCATGCATGCTTAACTCATTTTTTGTCGGATAATATAGTTATTTAACCCTCAATTGTCACCACCTAGAATTTTGGTTTAGTGGCATGGAGACACATGTGAACAAGTAGAGTATACTAAGGCACGTCGAGAGAACCATGTCGAAGGAGCTCACTTCTTATAGTCGAAGTGGGTTTGCTTGAATTGAAGTTGCGCCTTTGTTATATGAGTGTGGCTTCTAGGTGGAACATGGTAAACCTCTGGCGCATATTTTAAGCATAATTTATAAGAAAATATAATGTTGCTTGAATCTACCTTTCAGCCGCCCGTGAATCCATCTCTCGGTCCTTAAATGGACCTTCAGCTTTTATTTTTTGGTAGAGAATTTGAAAAATTATATATATAACTCTCAACTTTCACCACATCTGATGATATGAACAATGTAGTTAAAACTTAAAAAGATGGTAATAGTAAGTCATCTTTTTTCATCTCTTTAGATCTTAGTTCAAAACCTATTATATCAACTAAGACATTAATTGGCAGAATCCCCTCGCTTGAAAACTAGTGGAATATTACTATGTGCTATTACAAAATTCACAAATATTTGAAATGGAACAGATGTCATCATAAAAATTACATTGATATGAACCATAATTCACCACAAAACAGGGTTCAGCATATTAGAAAACACACAAAGTTATACAAATCACATTACTTGTTATGTGACTTATGTCTCTATGTACTATTGATTGGATTGCAGTCATGGTGCATATAAGATAATTATGTATGTTCAACATCTTTGATAATCACCCCTCCTATTCCAATCTCTAGAATATTTTGGAATAATTGTTATATTTTTTATTGATAATCTTTTGGCTATTTATAGTCTTACAATCCTTCATCTTACATTAATATCCCATTAAAACCTTCTGTAGAATATTCTAATATCCCAACAAATATATCAAGAATATTCTAATATACCAACAAATATACCAAAAATATTCTAATATACCAACACTCCTCCTCAAGATGGACGAAAGATATTCACTAAGCCAATCTTGTCACATCCTCTAATCATATATGCAGAGCTAAGTCCCTTGGTCAGTCCGTCTGCTACATGTTCCTTGGTTGGAACATGACCTAGCTCCAGTAGTCCACGGTCCAACTTCTCCTTGATGAAGAACCTATCGATCTCGATGTGTTTGGTCCTATCATGCTGCACTGGATTGTTGGCGATACTGATGGCTGACTGGTTGTCACACCACAACTTCATCTTGGCACCTTGATCCAGCTTCAGCTCCACCAGCATACTCTTCAGCCATAGCAGCTCTGCAACTCCCAAGGCCATAGCTTTGTACTCCGCTTCAGCTGTCGATCTGGCCACCACCCACTGCTTCTTACTCCTCCAAGAGACCAAGTTGCCTCCTACAAATATGCAATAGTCCGAGGTAGACCTCATATCGTCAGTACAACTATAACCCAGACAGAGTCACAGTAGCCCTCGATGCTTAAGTGATCATTCTTCCTGAATATCAATATCTTTCCGGGGGCACCCTTAAAGTATCTCAGAATCTGGTATACTACGTCCATATGACCCTTCCTTGGGCCATACATGTAGCGGCTTACCATACTCACTGCAAAGCAGATATCAGGACGTGTGTGGCTCAAATAGATCAACTTGTCCACCAGTATCTGGCATCTGTCTCGGTCAACTGGTTCTCCAGCCTCAGTACATAGCTTTAACCCCTTGTTGATTGGCGTCACTGCAGGTCTGCATCCCAACATTCCTATCTCTGTGAGAAGGTCCAACGCATACTTCCTCTGAGAAAGAATAATCTCCTTTGCTTCTCGAGCAATCTCAATCCCAAGGAAGTACCGAAGAAGGCCAATGTCCTTCACCTCGAACTCCTTGCCAATCTTCCCCTTGAGTCGGGCAATCTACTGTTCATCATCTTCTGTGATAATCATATCGTCCACATACACCGCAAGCATGGTGATGTGGCCTCCACTCCGACGAAAGAACACAGTATGATCATCATTGATCTGCTGATATCCCATCCGTATCATCATCCTCCTGAATCTGTCAAACCACGCTCGAGGAGACTGCTTCAGTCCATAGAGGGACTTTTTCAACCTGCTGACATTGTCCATTGTCTTATCGGTGCAGAATCTTGGTGGTATCTCCATGTACACTTCCTCCAATAGATCTCCATGAAAAAACGTATTCTTCACATCCAGTTGGTATAGCTTCCATCCATCATTCCATGCCAAAGAAATCAGGGTCCTGACGGTGCTCATCTTCGCCACTGGTACAAAGGTCTCATCATAGTCAATGTCCTACGTCTGACTGTATCCTTTTGCCACAAGTCGAGCCTTGTAGCGCTCTACTTTTTCATCTGGATTCTACTTTACAGTAAAGACCCACTTGCATCCGACTGCCCTCTTCCCTTCTGGCAGTTTTTCCAGTTCCCAAGTGTGGTTCTTCTCAAGAGCGCCTAACTCCTCGTGAATCGCCACTTTCCACTTTGGATCGTTCTTGGCAACCTGCCAATTGTTAGGTACAGTAATACTATCCAAAGATACAATAAATGCTCCATGAGAAGAAGAGATGTTATTATATGAAATAAACTGAGCAATGTTCCAACCATATCTATCAGAAAGATTTTTCGCATTGTTGCGATTGGTCCTCCGTACTGATAATGGTGTGGGAGGAGTAGGAAGAATGATATCACATGAAGAAAAATATGGTGGTGGTGGTGGTGTCTCAGAAGTTGAGACGGACGCATGCAAGGGACTTGGCACTAGCACTAGCACTATAGGTACTGGTCCTGTAGTTTGCTTTCCTTTCCTGCTGTAGATAAGTAACTCCCCATGAGCCGTGGAACTAACACCTCTCGTCGTCTCCCCCTGTTCCTCTTCACTCTCCTGCTCCTCCTCAAACGTTCCTCCATGCCATACTCCTAAATCGGTCACCATACTCTCACCAATCTCCCTCTCTCACCTCATATTCTCAGTATCAGGTGAGTTGCTCATGGATGAGGTTCCCTCCTGACGATAGTATGGCTCAAACTCCCTGAAGTGAACATCCATGCTCACAAACTTCTTCTTCTCTACTGGGCTCCAGCACATGTACCCATTTTGAGTCACCGAATAGCCCACGAATACACACTTGACTGCTCTGGGGTCAAGTTTTCCAACAGACGGTTTGTTGTCTTTCAAAAAACATACGCAGCCAAACACCTTTAGTGGGAGTATCCCACTATTATTTTCTTACAATATTTCATATGGAGACTTCCATCCCAGTACCTTCGAGGGCATCATGTTGATCAATCTATCTGTTGTCAACACTGCATGCCCCCACAAACTCCGTGGGACATTCATGGCGATCATCATGCTCCTTACCACCTCCAGAAGGTGTCTGTTCTTCCTTTCTGCCATTCTATTCTGTGCTGGTGTATATGCACAGGTGGTCTGATGCTGTATCCCTTGGGCTGACAGGTATTCCTCAAATGCTTTGTTGGTATACTTTATTCTATTGTCAAACCTTAGTACCTTCACCACTGCTTTGTACTGAGTCTGGACATGTTTATGAAAGTCCCAAAAACAGGCAAAGACCTCACTCTTATTCTTCATCAAATATAGCCAGGTGACACGAGAGGAACAATCAATAAAAGAGACGAATTACTTGTAACCATTCATAGTAGTTGTAGCGCATGGCCCCCAGACATCAGAATGTATAATATCAAAAATAGAACAGCTCCTATGGCCCGCACCAACATATGAGCTCCTAGTAAGTTTGTCTAAATCACATGCATCACATACTAGTTTTTCCTTATTTACCTTCTTATAAATAGATGGATACAACATACCCAAAATACCAAAAGAGGAGTGCCCCAACCACCTGTGATTGAGTATTAGTGTATCCTCGGCACTCATCTTTGGTCCTCTCATTCCTGCCCTTTCTGCCACAGACACCAATGCTGAATCCAGTCCTTCCCGATCTAGGTACCACAGTCCATCATGCCAAGTGCCAGTCCCAAGTCTTCGCCCCGTCTCCTTCTCCTGGAAGGTCACCTTAGGAATATCAAAAGAGACAATGCATTTTAGTTGGAGGAGTATAGAACTAATAGACAAAAGACTGACTAGAAAAGAAGGAGCATGTAAAACATTGAATAATCTTACTAAACATGTACAATCGACAGTACCCTTACCGACCACTGGCTGGAAAGTATCATCGGATGTTTGAATGATGTCTGCAGATGCTAGGTGAGTGTAGGAAGAGAACTCACTAGTATTCCTTGTCACGTGTCGAGACGCACCCGAATCGACAATCCAGTCCGACGATCTAAGGGAAGACATAGATGCAAGGGCGAGTGAGTCATCAGTACCTTCCGATGGATAGGCATATGTCACGCCCCAGTCCCAAAATACCGAGGGACTAGCCACGTGACAATGGCCAGCAGCACACACCAATGGGCAAATCCAATTTAATGGACCCATTAGAGTGTACTTAAGCTGTAAAACAATAGTAAAGGTCTACGATACAAGTCACAGTCTAATTCTAATCTCATCCACAGAAGGTAATCACAGATCAAATGTCAGAATAATCGAAATAAAATATAATCTAACAACAAGTCTTAATAAAATATCTCGGGAAACTACTCGATAATGAGTTTGGTACAATAATCCTAGAGACAGGAAATAGAGAAACTAGAATCAGAAATAACTGAGTATATAAGGCAAATACTCAGGAGAAATCCTCTAGCATCACCTCGTCCTCTGGTATCGATACTATTCCTATTTCTGCTCCTGTCCCGTATATCTCGAGATAGACCTCCTCAGCTATACTTGGGGACATAATCCGAATTCCAGGTCCTCAGGGGACATAGCAAGGTACAAGAATAACTCAAGCCAAAATAAATGCAGTACAATAATAAATGAAACAATAACAATAGGGTAAACTATGTAATCAGCTATGTGATATGCAAGTGAGAGCATCACTAGTACTCAGGCTGAGACCACTACAAGCTCTGTGTGGGGAGCCGGTAGCAGTAATATCACTAGTAGAGTGCCTAGCTCTGATGTAGTGTCTACGACCTCACAATAATAAATATATATATATATATATATATATATATATATATATATATATATATATATATATATATATATATATATATATATATATATATATATATAATTAGCCTCTAGCCTGTGTGTCTCTCCCCACCCAATGTAATCACACGTCTCATGTCCACGACGTCTCATGTCCATAACACGCAAGATCAAATCTAATGCAACAAGTCATAATGATAGCTATGCATATGTAATATCTATGTCACAAATCCTGTAGCCTATACAGAATCACCATGAATAACTCAGAAGATTCTGTCACATGAATAGTGTCAGGTGTCATATGGTATGACGTACTTGATAATGCAAGCACGAAAATGTATAGGGTCACGATATCAACTCTCTATGTGACGTTACACGACTCCGCTTACGACGTCGACACCCGAATATTATTTGGACGCTAAGCAATGTCGCACGGTCCTGGGTTAAACAGATACATCATACAAATAAATCAAGGGAATAATATGTAGCAAGTACTACAAGATTGACAAGGTACAATTGCCTGTGATTTGAATTCCAACAGTTGCTTCTGTATCCGTGGGATCTTCAAGTACTCCTCCGGATGCTGAAATAAACATTACCATCATTCTCAGAAGATATGAAATAGCTAGAATTGCTTGTCCATAAGTCCAATTTGGACACAGGGACAAAATTGACAGTTTCTGGTCAAAGCGGGGTCCACATGTGGCCCACTTCGCACCGAAAAATGTGCCAGAGACAAAGTTCTCCAAAATTTGTCAAACTTAGTTCCATAAGTCCAGAACGACGATACGAACCCAACGGAATGTTCAGAACTGGATTCCGATGAGCCGATCACAAAATCATCCGTCAAGTGGAGCCGTGGGGTCCACGATACAGGATTTTGTCAACATTTTCAGAATCGAACCAAACTTGGGTCACGGGACCTACGTATCCCTACGAGTCCGATGGCGCAAGTTTTGTTTTGAAACGACGAGCACACACGAAGTTACAACGAGTTTCAGAACAAGGCCGATATGGGACGTTGTCGACGGATACGCGTTGATTCCGGTGTACACGCACATCTAAATCAACTTTCACGAAATCCCACACATCCGCATTGACGATGCGCACCTTTCGGTAAAATTCACACACGACCAAGTCGCCTCGTTTAGCGGGGCGCACCCAGTTCCGAAAAAATTAGGGTTTTGAATAACCAAGTTTTTGGTCGATTTCACCCGGGAATAAAACACAACATGCAACGAAATAAAATAAACTAATTACAGGATCTAAATCTCGGTTCGATTGTATAATTAACTGTTCAAACAGAATTTAGAAATAATTAACAGGTTAGGATAAAAATGGTCGTGAACTTGTGAGTTCGGGACGGTTTCTGAATTTCAGAAATTGGATTATTACATCATATTTTATTGCCGGAAAATTACACAACATCCAATAAATAATTATACACCAAAAATTATAATTTATGTAATATTTTAATACTTAATTTAATACATAAAAATATTAATCCCAGAAGGACCTTTAATTTAAATAATTAAAAATTACCAAAAAATTCCAAAAATTTATTTAATTTTTTTTTTAAACATGTTGTTACAGCATACATGACAGCGTTGCCTTTGGCGAAGACTGAGGTGGACGCCTCCTCAGTCTCACTCCTCCTATCTCCATCGCTTGACGCCCTCTGCTTTCTCCTGAATACTTCCAACATGCCCATTAGTGCCTGATCCTCCTCAGTATAGGCACCATTAGCTCCCTTCTCGCCTTCTGCTACTAGCAGGTTTGTCCGGTAACCTCCTCGACCACCCCGTCGACCCCCACGACCACGGTCACGTCCTCCAAACTGTCCACGTCCGCCACATGAATTTTCCTCCTTGGGTGGTTTGGTGCAAGCATACCTCAGATGGCCCACCTTCCCGCAGTTGTAACACTGTCGGGGGGTCTCCCTTAGGTCATGTGTCACCTGAATTGGCAACCGCCAGTGCTGTCTTCACTTCAGGAGGACGACATGTCCCTGCCTGTAGCTTGATACGAGTCTCCTCCTGGATCATGGCCGAGATAGCCTACTCAAGTATAGGAATCTTTGGTTGGGCTAGAAGTAGTGCTGTCCTCTGAGCAAACACTGCGGCCAGCCCCTTAAGAAACTTTATCGTCCTCTCCTGCAGACATACATGTCTCTCCTTACACTTCGGGTCCTCGCAGCTCGTCCGATCTGAGAAGTGATCATAAGTCGCGTCTTGCTGAGCCCTCATCCAACTATGTCTTCTCTTCTGACAAGAAACCCTCCAGGTTCTTCCCTGCAAGGGTTCTTCTCACCCTTCGTGACCAACTTAGGTAGGTGGCCGGTCCATCAAACTTCAGATCGATGGATGGAAGCTCCAACTTCGTCAATGTTTGTGTCGCGCTCTCACCAGCCGACAGTTTCATCAGCTTTATCAACGTTGTGACCTCCGCAGAGTCCAACTTCTTGATGATCTCCTCCATCGATCCTCCTCTTCTCTGATCACCTCACACCGTCCCACGATTCACGTTCGCTCTCTTCGTCCTCTCCTAGACTCGATCATGTCTCTCCTCCATCAGATCTAGGCCTTCGATGTCAACGTCTGGAACGACCCGTGGGGACACCAGGAACCGCGGCAGAAGGCTCCGCAGGGTTCGCGGATTCGAGGTGGTGGTGGCGGGCGAGCAACGACGGTGGTGGCGGACGAGCGGTGCGGCAATGATGGTGGTGGACGGTGTGGCAGCGGTGACAGTGGTGGCGGCTAGGGTTTGGAAGGTGGTGGCTAGAATTTTGGCTCTGATACCATATAGAATATTTTGAAGTAATTATTATATTTTTTATTTATAATCTCTTGACTATTTATTACCTTACAACCCTTCATCTTACATTAATACCACATTAAAATCCCTTGTAGAATATTCTAATATCCCAACAAATATACCAAAATATTCTAATATACCAACAAATATATCAAGAATATTCTAATATACCAATACAATCCAATTCCACAACCTTATTTACACCACTCAAAATGCAAAATAAACTTCTCTCAATATATTGGTACATGTCTCAAAGCATGGGCAAAATAAACTTCACAGCATTTCCCAATCTTCTTGGTGGACTCATTCAAAAAAGTCTGAGCAACTGTCCTAGCTTATTCAGATTTGGCAACCAACTTTCTGGAATGATACCTGAAGAAATTGGCAAACTGTCTTATCTTGAGTGACTAGTAGATCTCTCTAAGAACTACTTAAATGGTACCATACCACAAACTTTAGTTGATCATCTAAAGTTGAGAAATTTTGAAACTGAGCAGAAATGGTCCAAGTGATAGCATTGAGACATATACCAATATCTTTGACACAGATCATACAAATTTAAGAATAAAAACTCATTAACCGTGTCAGGACAGCAAAAACAAAAACTATTACTTGAAACTGCAAAATTAATACTCATGAAACATGTCCAATAACTGAAGGTGGAACTTTGATTACAAGAGATGATATGAGAATTGGCTAGGCTGATTTAAGCCGAATATAAAAAGTTAGCTCCCCTGAATTTTCGAACACCTCGATTCGAGGCTGTAACCCAACAAAATCTCCATTAGTCCGCAGTGGACAAACTAGTTACATGGTGCATCTGATATGTTGTATAATGCAAGCCTATGCAGTAGCAGAAGATTTACAGATAAAGAAACTGACGGTAAAACCATTCATGAGAGAAGCTATGCAAATATACCCCTCTCCAAGAATTTCGATCACTGCATTAAATGCAACAAGCTAGTCGCTTGAATTAGGCTAATTTGAAGCCAACAGACCAGGCATCCAAACCACATGAAGAACACCGGTAACTAACACAACTGCCAAGCTACCAAAAAGGAAGAACCCAACATTACTGCTTGGGGGACACCAGGAATCTAACAATATAGCAATTCACACCATGTTTAAAAAAATGAATTTTGACAAATACAAGCACAGGGAAGAATGGTCCCGTCGCAAAATAGAACAGTTATTTCTCTCTCGTATACATCACACTATAACCCGACAAACCAATATATCAACATAAAAAATTGAATTTTGACAAATACTAATTTTACAGAAAATGCTTATAGCAGGATGGCATCGAAGAAAAGGACCTCCCATCATATCTCTTTCCGAACGTTCAAAAAACAGATTTCCAAGGCCTTTGTCAAATTATAGGCGGCAGGCTCGCCATCAAGCTGCCATCTTCTTCTCGCTGGTCTTGCTGCTGCGGAAGGGTGCAAGTATGGAGAAAGAACGATGAGCTGTAACAAGAACAAAAAATTTGAGCAAATTCAATAACTCATAGGTAGTCAACAGGCAGAAGCCTAGTCTTGTTTCTTGAAGGCCCAGAATTCGGGAGTAAATAAGGATAATAACAGAACGACTGCAAGAAATTAAAAAGTGTAATATTTGCAATGGGTTCTACAAAGAACCAAACAAGGCCAGGTGATGCTCGAATAAAATTAGGAAAAATATATTCATAAAGAAAACAGATACTTCATCAACTATTGCAAATGCCCTGAATTATTCCAAAAGTTCAGGGGATTTTTAGCCTAGGGGAGACAAATCAGATTTTAAGAGTATGAAATTTGACGATTATTTGGTGGCTTTCTGAGTTATTTGGTACATTTCTCTATTAAGTATACACACACATAGTAGCAGATATGTGTCCACAAAATGAGAATACAAAACAACATATATCTAACCTTTAGGTGGAGCGCCTCCAGCATGACTATCATCTTGAGAAATTAGATTCTTCAGGATGTTAACTGAAATAAAAAAGAATAGATCCGTTAGCTCAAGATAAAAAAGGAAAATATAGGATAATGACAACAGACAAAATTGTAAGGTTGTGAATCCACCTTGTCTTGTGCCCAACTCTTGGGACATCATATCACCAAAGGCACACTAACTCTTGTAAGGAGTAACTACTAGAGTAGAGGGAAAGATTTGCCCATCCATCAAATTATGTCTTCTACTGACAGTCATTGTTGAGGTTACAACATTGAGCATGAAGTGCAGCAAACTATAAGCCAAGATAATAGGATTCAAGGGAAGCTTGCT
>JAYESA010000011.1:3194827-3378421 GCA_036927795.1 Iris macrosiphon
TAAGAAAATGAATGTTACATGCTAGTTTACGGGCGATAACCTTTGCATGCTAATAAAAGAGGTGAACGCACATAGCTAAGGGGATAACCCCGCCTTATCATCGCATAGAACATGGAGATTTTACTTGCTATTTGTATAATCGAGATTGCTGGGTTGGAATGTAGTAATTTCTTCATATATGCTGTAAAGTAATGTGAGTTCATACTGTGGCGTTGCATCGCACGGAACATGACACGGGACGGAGTAAAATCATGTTACATGCATAGACGAGGAAGGCTCTCAAGTAGTCGTTCCAAGTCAGGAGATGAAAGGAAATGAATGTACTCGGGATATACAGATCGCCGAGGCAGTCTCTAATCAGAGAGCTGCGTAAAGAAGAAAAGATCCAAGTGTAGTCCTCGGCAAAGATAGATCCGAGTGTAGTCCTCGGCTAGGATTGGAAGTTGGAGGAGTAGTTGCATGGTCACGGACAACTGGTTGCGCACCAGGTAGAGAGTCCTCGACACGATTGCTGAGGCATCCGAATCGTGTCGGCCCGGGAGGACGGAGTGCCAGTGTAGTCCTGGCGATACGCTAGCTGATGACTAGCGGGCGAGAGCGAGGCATCCAGCAAGGCTTGCTACCGACCTGGATGGGCGTCGACTCGTTAGACGGCTTGGAGGCCCAGCAAGGCTAGCAACCGAGCTGGGGAGGCGGCCGTCCATCGCAGATATTGTCCAATATGGCTAACAGAGCCAGTGACCTTCATATAGATAAGTCATGTTTGCATAACGGCTATCCGCACTGAGAAAAGGAGAAACGGGGAGGAGTGTGTTTGCACGACATTATGCATAATTAGAATGGATGCATGGTATCACACATAGTTCTAGTAAAATGGGTCATATGAGGCAGAGGCATGGCATAATACTTGGGTTTTATAGTTGCTTCTTGTTATTTCGTAGATAATTGTTTATATTGCTGCATATGACAGGGAAGGCCGAATGGTAAGAAATGGTAAGGTGAACTCAATTGTTCATGAATATGACACTCTTGAGCTGACACGGAGATTACTTTCTTTATATTGCCATGTAACTGATCCTAAGGCAAAAGAATAGAAAGACAACGAAACTAGTTGGTGCACATAACTAATGAACGTGCTTGTTTTGTGGCGTGGGCGAGAGGCCTCCCCACCAGTGCATTCAATGTACTGATACCCAACCAGTCTGTATGCAGGGTGCAGGGGGAACTCGTACGGATTCGGAGATCGCTGTCGCTATGAGGCGCCGGACCGCACTTGGCGTCTTGGAGCGTGGCGCACGGACCTGGAGCTCGCATATATGAGACATAATGTATGGGAATATCATCATCCAGATCATTTGTGTTGGTTCTAAGCCTAAGGGCATATTCAGTGTAAGAGAGAGAGAGAGCATGAGCGATTTGTAATCTCGGCCTAGCGCCGCTTGTAATCTTTACTTCTTATCAATAAAAGAGCTAGATTTGGATTCAATACTTGTGTTCATTTTATCTTTCCGCTATGACGACTCTGTGAACTAGTTATCAACGGCCGTTTCGGTATTTGCCTTGCGCGGACGCAATCCCAGGCTCGCGCGGCATCGCGTCCTGATGGAAACGTACGTCCTGCGGGAGCGCTGGCGCGGTGATTCGCGCCTAGCGGGGACGGCCGGTTCCGGAGGGAGATCAGGGCGTGACATTAGATGGACCTAGGTAGACGTTGTCGGGTGTCGTGAGGGTGAGAGCGTGTCTCCGTTCGGACACGGGAAGCCGCGTCGCGGAGAAACGGGAGTTTCGGGCAAAATTGGGGCTTTTCGTCGTCGCCGATTCTAAGTGCGTGTGCGTTTCCGCCACGGGCCTAGAATCGACGCGGGAGCACATTTTCTAGGATCTAGGCATCGTGTAGAGCGCGTGGGTAAATTTTGGGCCGATTCCGAGTTCGTTTGGTGTGCGTTTCAGGAGATTTTCCGAGCCGCGCACCACGTGTTCGTCGAAATGACCGAACGGCCATTTCGACTTGGTTTCCTCATTTCGGGCTTGTGCGTGCGTTGGGTTAGTATCGGGGAGTGTGTGCTAGAGTTTTCGCGTTATATTTTATATATTTATAGGCGTTGGTGAGTGTCGGGATCGTTGGGCGTGCGTAGGTGGGGCGTTGTGAGCGTTGTGTGCATCGTTGTGGTAGTGTTGTATTTGTGTATATATGTCTCTATATATATATTTATTTGTGTGTGTGTTCCTATATATATATATATATATTTCTATTTATATAGATATGTGTGTGGTTATGTGTTTGTGAGTGTGTTAGTGAGTGCTAGTGTATGTGTGTAGGTGAGTGCTTGTGTGAGTGTGTGCTAGTGTGTAGGTGAGTGTGTGTGTGTATATATATATATATTAGTGTGTATATATATATAGATATATATGTGTGTATATATATATAGATATGTATATATATTTATGTGTGTGTGTGTATTAGTGTGTGAGTGTGTTAGTGTGTGTGTTAGAGTGTGTGGATGAGTGTATATATATATAGATATCTAGTTTTATATATATATAGATATATATGTATGTATATATATATATAGATAGTGATATATATATATATATAAATAGGTGTGTGTGTGTGTGTGTATGTGAGAAGGAGGGGGGGGGCTGAACTGAGAACCAGCAGCAGTAGAAGGAGCAGCCAAGCAGCAGCTGCAGCAGCAGCAACTTGCTGCACCAGCAGGTGCAGCAGCAGCAAAAGCAGGTGCAGCAGCAGCAAAAGCAGTGGCAGCAGCATGGGCAGCAGCATCAGCAAGCACAACACCAGCAGCAGCAGTAATTTGAAGCACAGAGGTAGCTAGCAGCAGCTTTTAGTAGGTAGAGGATAGATGGATAGATAACTAATTAGGTAATAGATATATATATATAAGTAGATAGATAGATTGATAGATACTTGGATAGATAGATAGATTCATAGATAGTTAGAGAGATAGGTAGATAGTTAGACATTTAGATACATAAATAGAATTGTTAGATAGATAGTTAGTTAGATAGATAAATAGATAATTAGTTAGATATATGCATAGATAGATAAATAGGTATATGTTAGATAGATAAATAGATAGATGGTTGATAGATAGGTAAATAGGTAGTAGATAGATATTTAGATAGATAGATAACAAGGTAAATAGTTGAATAGATACATAGATAGTTAGGTTTCTAGATACTAGATAGGTAGATAGCTAGATACTTAGATATATCTATCTAAGATATAGATACCTATATACGTATAGATATATATATATATATAAGTGTATGGGTAAGGTAAAGGGTATTGTGTATATGTGTGTGGATAAATATATACATAGGTACATATATGCTTAGATATATATAAATATGATAGATATATATATTATCTAGCCTAGATTAATAACTAGGTATATATTCAATAGCTAGATAGCTAGTTAGAGGGGTTTTAGAGCGAAACCTCAATATCTTGAGATACCAAGCTATTTCAATACCTTAAGATAACCAAGGTATTGAGTTTCGAGCGGGGTTTTTGAGCAATAGCCTAGGAATAGTATTGAAGTGATTTTTATATGCTTATGTGTATATATTTACGCGTGCTAGCATAGGTTTTAGAGGGTATAGGCGGGGTGCGTAGCCTAGGTTGAGGTATCGGATACCGAGGGTATCCCGGTATCTCAAGGAGGCGAGTTTGTGAGTTTTCTAGCTTAATGAGCTCGGTTTGACCTAGAATTTCAGGAGCACCCTAGTTTGACCCAGACTTGACCGTAGTTGACTCGGTTGACCGCCAAAGTCAACTTTTGACCTAGTTTTGACCCAGAGTTGACTTTTTGGACCCGGAGTTGACTTTTTGACCCAGATTTTACCGGTTTGACCCGTTTGACCTAGAACGACCCTAGAAACCTATTTTTAGTTATTTTATATCTGTTTAACTCATTAGAACCCTGTTTAACCTTGCTTTTCGCATTAGGTCCTTGCGACACCAGTTCGGATCGCCAGTTGCTCAGGACGTCAGGCGAGTACATTCTCTGATAGTTTTCATTATTTGATGATTATTATGATTCAGCTTCTAGTATAGTATCATCTGATTATTCTGGCATAACACGGGACACTGATTGATATTTCTGGATTCATTTACTTGCGACACGTACATTTTATGTTTCTGGCCTCTATTCTGGAATCACTACTGGCATCACCTACAGGCATCACTACAGGCATCATTCATGTACAGGCTGGACTCATCTTGATTTGCGTGTCGGGTCTTGGATCCACTTGTATTAGTCGAGGCGGGGAAATACTCGAGTAGACATGTAAACATTCCTATCTGGCATCATCAGGAATCACTCCCTCTGGTCTAATCTGGAATGATAGCAGCCGCGCACCCAGTGCGCGGTGAGCCGTACTTACCCCTAGCCGTTTACATGTCGAAACAAGTATTTCAAAGACACCGAGTTCATTCTTTATAGTCTGGACTCTCATGCATTTCTTGACTTGTCTCACTTACATGTTTCTGGACTTGACTCACTACATATTTTTCATGCTGGACTCACTACACGTTCATGTGCACAGACTTACTCTTAGTGTAGATTTCTTGTATCTTGCAGTTATTACTATCTTGCTCTGATATCCATGCATCTTTACCTTTATGCACCAGTGACTTACATATTTTCTTGTTCATACTTGCTCCATTTTTCTTGCTACTTGCTATAACTGTTTTATAGTTTTTATCATTTAAATGGAACTGCTGTTAGAGATGTACTTGCTCCAGTCCTGACTGGACATATTTTTCAGAGTATCCGGAGGATTGGTGTCCGACGTTTTATGGACCTGAGCCTGTCGATGGTGCAGACAGGGACCCTCTAGTTTAGAGGTGATTTCCGGGTTGGTAGCCGGGATCACTAGGATCTTGTTGTTGTTTTTATTAGCTTTTAGCACCGGATTTGTCTCCGGTTTTGGATTGAGACCTTGTTTGTATATTATTTTGGATGATGTATTGTTGTATTATTATTATTATTATTGATGTTGTGGTTGTTGTAGTAGTAGTTGGTGGTTAGACTTTATAGTTGTTAGATCTCTGTGTTATCTTATCGTGCTTAGATTCGTGATTGAGTATATTGTGGTTATCTTTATGATATTGCTCCTCCGTTTGGAGTTGAGATCTCGGCAGATTTATATATATTGTTTGCGTGGTTGCCCTCCTTTTGGAGAGGTCATGCCCGATTTTTGTGTGAGATTATTATCTAGATAGTTGACCTAGACAGCGTTCTACCGCCGATGCTGCGGCGTAGGCTGGACGTACCCACGACTCATGCCCGATTTTCGGGTGCGGGTCGTGACAAGAAACAATTTCAGAAAAATTAAAGATAGCAAAAGGAAGTAGGAAGGGTCCTAGTTGTGATTGAGCAGACTCTCTCTCAGCCTATCTCCTATATCCTATTGCAGGTAACCCTAAAAAGCAAACCTGCATGGGCCACCACCAAAAACGTGTCACGACCCACACCCGAAAATCGGGCATGAGCCGTGGGTACGTCCAGCCTACACCGCAGAATCGGCGGTAGAACGCTGTAAAGGTCCGTTCTAGGTCAACCATATCTATCTATATCTCACAGAAAAATCCGGCATGACCTCTCCAAAAAGGAGGGCAACCACGCAATATATATATGTGAATAAAATCCTCTCCAAAAGGAGGGCAACCACGCAATATATATATATCAATAATCTCAATCACCAAAAACTAGAGGAAGAATATGAGCACGATATGATATAAACAAGAAACAGAACCAAGAGAGCAAGACAATCCAAAATAATACAGTCCAAGGCCACAAATAGCTACAACATCTCAAGCAACAAAAGAATAAGTACAGTCATCCAAAATACAAACCACTGAAAATAACCCAGGAAACCCACCTAGCTAACTAGGGTGCTATCGGCGTCTCCTCGGCGCACTCCTCCTCGATCACGGGGTCACAACAGTCGTCAACACCCGGCCCGTAGAACGTAAGGCAATAGTCCTCAGGATCCTCTGGAAAAAATATGCCCAGTCAGTCAGGACTGGAGCGAAGTACATAACTCTGAAAGCAACTCCAAATGCATGGTAAGGTGTATATGACGAGCAATAGAAAAGTAATCAAGATGCACAGGAAATAAATATATGCTGGAGCACAATAAGTAGCTGCAATGTAAACTGGAGAACAATACAAGTACTGAAAAAGTAACTGCAGGTGAGAAACATGAATACTAGCTAAGTGCCTTGAGCACAAGTTCGTTATGTGATCGGCTTAGGTTGCACATAAAAAACACTACGATAACTCCGTTATGCGTGAGTTGCATAACCGACATACACATGAATACTGTTTGGCTTTGATCACATAACCAACTCCTACTCCCCTCCCCCACTAATATCATTGGATCCAACCATAACACGCTACGTACATGATAATAGCTCGCGCACATGAAGGCGAGAGCACAATAAGCACATGATAGCATATGAGAATCAATACCCGAAGCACATGATGAAATACACGTGATAGAGTACCCGCTGAACACGGTAAGGGGGATAGCATCTCATGACGGGATCCACTAGTACCAGCTCGTGTAATAAAGTGTCAGAATCAAGTATTACGGTTCTAGAACAGGTGATATAAACGCTATCATGAAATAGAAACTATCAGAGGTAGGTACTCGTCTGATGTCCTGAGCAACTGATGAGGATCGAGATCCGGACCGGTGTCGCAAGGACCTAATGCGAAAAGTAGAATTAAACAGGGTTCTAAGCATTTAAACTGATATAAAATAATTAAAAACAGGCTTCTAGGGCTATTCTAGGTCGAACGGATCAAACCGGTAAAAATCGGGTCAAAAAGTTAATCCGGGGTCCAAAAAGTCAACTCTAGGTCAAAACTAGGTCAAATGTTGACTTTTATGGTCAACGAGGACAATTAGGGTCAAAGCTAGGTCAAACTAGGGTGCCCCTGAAATTCTAGGTCAAACCGAGCTCATTAAGCTACTAAACTCACAAACTCGCCTAATCGAGATACCGGGATACCCTCGGTATCCGATACCTCGCCCTAGGCCACGCACCCCGTCTAAACCCGCTAAAACCTAGGCTAGCACGCGTAATTATATATATATATAAACATATAAAAATCACTCCAAAGCATTTCCTAGGCTAATGCTCAAATATCCCGCTCGAAACTCAATACCTTGAATATCTCAAGGTATCGAGATACCTCGGTATCTCAAGGTATTGAGGTTTCGCTCTAAAACCCTCTAACTAGCTATCTAGCTATTGATTATGCACCTAGTTATTAATCTAGGCTAGGTAATATAGATATCTACCATATATTTATACATCTAAGTATGTATCTACCTATATACATATATATCCACACACATATACCCAAATACCCATTATCTTACCTATACACATATATATATAACTTATAGGCATATAGATATCTATATCCTAGATAGGTATATCTAAGTATCTAGCTATCTACCTATCTAGTATCTATCTATCTAAATACCTAGCTATCTATCTATTAATCTAGCCCTCTAACTATCTATTTATCTTATCTACCTATTTATCTATCCATAGATATAGGTATCTACCTATGCATCTACTTATCTATATATCTAATTATCTAATCTACCTAGTTATCTACATATGTATATATATATATCAATCTCTCTTCCTCCCTCACTAGCTACTATCCGCTGCTACGGCTGGAGCTTCTTATTCCTGCTGCTGGTGCTTCGCATTGCTGCTGCTACTGCTCTTGGTACTGCTGCTGCTGCTCTTGGTACTGCTGCTGCTTGCTGCTCTTGCTGAGCCTGCTGCTGCTGCTCCATGCTACTGCTGCTGCTGGGCTTCTACATGCTGCTGCTGCTGCCCCTTGTTGGGGGGCAGCAGCTGCTGCTACTGCGCAGTCTGGATCCCCCCCTTCCTCTCACATACACACACACACACTCCCATATATATACATATATATATCATCCTATATATATATATATATATATATATACATACATATACATCTATATATATATATATAACTAGATACATATATATACACACCTACAACTCTATATTCTAACACACACTAACACACTCACACACACACTAAAACACATAACAACACACACACACACACATGAATATATATATACCTAGCTACATATATATAAACACCTATATTAATATATATATGCACAAATACAAATACATATATATATATATATATACCAATACACTCACACACTCTAAGATACAAATATATATATATACACATACACATATAAATATATATATACATATGCACACACAAGCACACTTACACATACTTATATATATACACATAGACATATACACACACAAGCACATAGATCTAAATACACACATATATATATAAATATATATACATAAACACACATACATATATATATAAATATATATATATAGACACATATAAATATATAGATAAAGACACACACCACTCAACCACAACGCACAACCAACACGCCCCACTCACGCCCAACGACCCCGACACTCACCAATACCCTAAAATATATAAAATATAACTCAAAAACTCTAGCACACACTCTCCGATACTAACCCAACGTGCGCACAAGCCCGAAACAAGGAAACCAAGTCGAAATGGCCGTTCGGTCATTTCGACGAACACGTGGTGCGCGGCTCGGAAAATCTCCTGAAACGCACACCAAACGAACTCGGAATCGGTCCAAAATTTACCCACGTGCTCTACACGATGTCTAGATCCTAGAAAATGCACTCCCGCGTCGATTCTAGGTCCGTGGCGGAAACACACACGCACTTAGAATCGGCGACGACGAAAAGCCCCAATTTTGCCCGAAATGCCCGTTTCTCCGCGACGCGGCTTCCCGTGTCCGAACGGAGACACTCACTCACCCTCTAGACACCCGACAATGTCTACCTAGGTCCGTCTAACCTAGGGCATCACCCAAAATTGGGCCAAATTTGGATTCCACCCGAATTCGACACAAAATCTAATGTCAAAGTCTCTAAACTCACCCAAACTAGTTCTAACTTCCTCCTACGGGTAGGGTTAGGGTCTAGGAAGGTTCTACAACACTAATTACACTACATAAAAATAATTAGGAAGGGGAAAGTTAGGTTTTACCTCTTGGGAGTTGGAATCCCAAGGCCAAAGTCTCACAACCCCTAGAAATTACCTCCCTCAAGCTCCAAGCCACCAACTCTAGCTTCCACACCAGATCTAAGCTCCTCACACCTAGGTTAGGGAAAATGCAAGGTTAGGGTTAGCATAAGGAGAAGGAATGGAAGAAGAAAGAAGAAAAATGGAAGAGGGAACTCACCTTGGAGAAGAAGGAAGAAGGAAGAAGAAGTGGAGAAGAAGAAATGAAGAAGAAGAAGAAGAAGAGTGGAATGAACAAAGGGGAAGAAGAGGGCTGCTCACGGGAATGGGGCTGCTGGTTCACGGATGGTAGGGGTAGGTAGGGCCGGCCTTGTGTAAAAAGGGGTTCTCCAAAGCTCCAAATGTCCAAAATACCCTCCCCTAAATTGGTTTTGGGTTTCGGGTTCCAAAAACACTCAAACTAACTCCAAATCTCTCCCACTAACCTTCTAAAAATATAATAAATAAATCTAAGCCCCAAAATAATTCTCACAAGGGTGTGGGCTGGGTCGGACATGGGTCCACTAGGGTCTGACATGGGTCCAGGCTAGCCAAAACCCTAAAACAATTATTAAAAAATAATACAAGCACTAAATAAATATAAATATAATCAATTAAATACAATCCACTATTTATCAAATAAAAATAAAAAAAATACCCTATTTTCTAGAATTGGGTAGTGACATATTACCTCTGAATAAACTTTCGGCTATCGACTATCATATTACCTCTGATGTCGGTTGTCATCTACACTTAACATCCGTGCTTAGCCATAAGTACACCAGAGTGTTAAGTCCACAAAAATTGCCATGTCCATATTACCTCTGAGCAGACGTGTACCTCCATCCCCAATGGAGTCACAATCAAAAGTTTGTCATGTTCATATTACCTCTGAATAAACTTTCGGCTATCGACTATCATATTACCTCTGATATCGGTTGTCATCTACACTTAACATCCGTGCTTAGCCATAAGTACACCAGAGTGTTAAGTCCATAAAAACTGCCATGTCCATATTACCTCTGAGCAGACGTGTACCTTCATCCCCAATGGAGTCACAATCAAAAGTTTGTCATGTTCATATTACCTCTGAATAAACTTTCGGCTATCGACTATCATATTACCTCTGATATCGGTTGTCATCTACACTTAACATCCGTGCTTAGCCATAAGTACACCAGAGTGTTAAGTCCACAAAAACTGTCATGTCTATATTACCTCTGAGCAGACCTTGACGCACAATGATAGAATTGCGCGAGCCAGGAGCTTGGCACATAAATTTATCATTGGAGCACAAATGAAAGTACCCAAGCTACGACTTTGGCGCACTTTCATCAAGTATGTCAGTAGTGAGATTTGGCGCACAAACAAGCGCAAAAAAGTCCACTAAAAGACAAAATACAAGTTCCAAGGTATGGCACAACAATCGAGATGATCCTCCAGTTAAGAACATAATTCTCGAGAATGGTCAGAAGTCATTGCTTAGTCATTAAGTAATTACGAAGGGCTACAAAGTACGCCAACTCTGCAATATCTGCAAAGTGTGCCAACTTGACTTTTTAAGCAGTGGCATACATTCTTGATGACTTGCAGACCCATTGAAAAGTGTGCCAAGTAGGATTGACGTACGTTTGAAGGAATTATCTTGGTATAAAATGTACGTAGGAGTAGAGAAGTGCGCCCAGAGTACTCAACATATCTTGGCGCACTTTCTAAGAAATTTATGAAACACACAAAAGTGTTGTTACGTTCCGCTCCCAGAATACTGGATAAATACGAGGACTAACATGACCAACCGCACCTTGCAGAATATCGAAATAAGCCGCAATGTGTTAAGGTTGTCTAGAAGACATATGTGTGAACTCTAGCATGCTATGACGTCAGTCCTAAGGCCAAAAAATCTTAGTATCTCAATCCAGCAACACAAGTACAAGAGTATATCATATATAAAAGTAAAAAATATGTCATAAATTACATACCACATATGATCATGAAGCTAGTGAATACAAAATGCTGCACTAGTAGAAATTAATTATACATGATCAAATATACCAGCCATGGTGTAATATGTACATCATGTTAACCGAATTCAGAGAAGTGATATCAAAATAAGGGGCTAACACTTCCTCTTGCTAAAATACCACAAAATAAAATAATCAAGGCGAGGGGTGGAAGAAGGAAACCCACTCGCGAGCTTCGGTCGCAGTTCTATGAGTGCGAGCCATCTTGCTGGAAGTGCGATGGATCCTGGTTCTCCTCGGGATAATCTGGTCATACAAAACCAGTGGGGTCAGAACCCCAAGCAACAAGTACCACAAATAAGCCCAAGGTGATATACCAAACATATCACAACATTAGCAGAAAAGAGACAATAAAAAAAATACGGATCAAGACTTGTACGGTACCAATATATTTGTCTCAAAAATATAACTGGAAGAACTGATAACAAGTGCTAAGATGAAAGTAAAGCAACGAGCGGCAAGAGAGCATAGGAACTACTGTCACGGCCCAGTCCCAAAATATCGAGGGACTAGACACGTGACAAGGCCAGCAGCACACACCGATGGGCAAACCCAATTTAATGGACCCATAAGGTGTACTTAAGTTGTAATACATCAATAAGGTCTACTAATCTCATCCAAAAAATGAATATATCAATATCAACAAAAGGAAATATAAACATTATCATCAAGTCACAAGTAAATAAAATCAGGGAACAACCCGATATTAAGTCTGTTACAATTATTCATTTAAACAAGAAATAAAAGAGTTTTATAGCAACAAGGCTGAACATAGAAGAAACAGATATTCAGGAAAAATTCTCAGTGATTACCTCATCCTCAGATTCTGGTACTGTTCCGAGAAGTGCTCCTGTTTCGTACACCTCAGGATAAATATCCTCTGCTAACCCTGGGGACATAATCCAGATCTAGGTCCTCAGGGGATATAGTAAGGTACAAAATAACTCATGCCAAAATAAATACAGAGCAGCAATAAATGAAATAATAGGGTGGACTATATAACCATCTATGTGAAATGCAAGTTGAGAGCATCACTAGAACTCAGGCTGAGACCACTACAAGCTTTGTGTCTGGGAGCCTGTAGCAGTGTTACTATGTATTTTACTATGTAATTTACTATGTAGTATATATATGAAATTAGCCTGTAGCCTGTGTGTCTCTCCCCACCCAATGTAATCACACATCTCATGTCCACGATGCCTCATGTCCATGTCACGCAGGATCAAAACAAATACAGCAAGTCATATACTAACTATGAATAAAATATCTATGTCATAAATCCTGCAACCTACACAGAATCACCTTGAATATTTTAGGAAGATTATGTCTCATGAATAGTGTCAGGTGTCCTGGGTATAACGTACTTGATAATGCAAGCACTAGAATGTAAAGGGTCACGATATCCATCTCTAGGTGACGTTATACAACTCTGCGTACAGTGTTGGCACCCGACTATTAATCGGACACTAAGTAGTGTCACACGGTCCTAGGTTAAGCATGTACAATAATGTATAAATAAGTCAAGGAAATAAGTAGCAAAACTGCAGGATTTGGCAAGGTACACTTGCCTGGGGTTCTGACTCCAACTGTAGCTCTGACCTCAGGGGGAATTGCAGGTACTGCTCCGGTTGCTGAAATAAACATCACCATCAGATTCAGAAAATATCAAATAGTTAGAAACGCCTGTTCTTGAGTCCAATTTGGACACAGGGGCAAAAATGACATTTTCAGGTCCAAGCGGGGTCCACATGTGGGCCATTTTGCACCGAAAAATATGTCAGAACCAATGATCTCCAAATTCGTCCAACTTAGTGTCAACAAGTCCAAAATATTGATACGAACCCAACGGAACTTCCAGAATTTGATTCCGATGAGCCGATCACAAAATCGCCCGTCAAGTGGAGCCTTTGGGGCCCACGATACGCGATTTTGTCAACGTTCTCAGAATCGAACCAAACTTGGGTCACAGGACCAGCGTATTGCTACGAGTCCAATGGCGTAAGTTTCGTTTCGATCCGACGTGTGTACACCAAGTTACAGTGAGATCCAGAATATGCGGATACGGGACGTTGTCGGCGGATACGCGTTGATTCCGGTGTGTACGCACATCCAAATCAACTTCTGCGAAATCCCGCACGTCCGTATCGACGGCGCGCACCTTTCGGTGAAGACCGCACGTGACCAAGTCATCCCGTTTGGTGGGGCGTACTCAGTTCCGGGGGGAAACAGGGTATTGTTTTTCCTGTTTTTGGATCACGGTTCGCGATCACTACAGGACGCGACGCACCGAGCGGGTTGCACGGGCATCGAGAGGGTTACGCAATCTATGCGTCACAACAGACGGAACTGAAAACGGGGCAACGAGGAGAGAGAATGGGTTACCTGAACAGCGCTCCGTAGAAACCGGGATTCCCGTGTCCGCGAGTCGTCTTGGCACGACACGACACAGCACAGTGTCTGAGTACTGTTTTAGGGTTAGGGCACGCTGCGGCTGGGGGCTTCGCCGGAGGCTGCTAGGCACGGCGGGGCGAGCTGCTCGGGCGGAGACGGCCGGGGACGGCTCAGGCGAGGCGGCCGGGGCTCTGGCGGCGAGGTCGGGTTGCGCTGGTGGCCGGAGCTCGGGTGTTACGGGGGAACGGAGGGTGCTGGAGGAGTCGGGGCGAGGGCAGCGGCGAGAGGAGAGGCTAGGGCGGCTCTGGGGCGCTGCTCGCGGAGGTTGGAGGCAGCGGGGACTACGGTTGCTGGCCGGCGAGGACGGATGAGAAGGGAGTGGAGGCGGTGGTCGGGAATCGGGCAGCCAGAGGTGCTGGGTGGGTTTAAATAGGTTTAGAGGGAGGAGGACGACCGTCGGGGGTTGAGGGAGGTGAAGGGGAAGCGGCTCGGGGCATTGGCGGAGCTGAACCGAGCGGTCGCCGGCGGCCACGGCGGCGAAAACGGCCGCCGGAAAGAGAATCGACGGGAAGAGGAGAAGCTGGGAGTTAGGGTTTAGAGGTTCGGGTTTGGATCCAGGTCGGGTCTGAGGGGATCCGACCCGATCCACCAAATCAGGAAATCGGGTTCGGGTAATCGGGTTTGCGGGTTTCGGGTCGACGGGTTAGACCCGGATTCGACCCGCAGGGTTGGGTTTGGTTTAGTTAAACCGGTCCGGTTCGGTTTGGTTTATTTAAAATAAACCGGATTTATTTCAAGGTTTAATTTGGTTTATTTATTAATTAGTTTTTAGGGCTTTAAAAATATTTTCGGGGTCCAATAAATTCCCGGAAAATTACCCTATATCTAATTTTTTATTTTACACCAGAAAATATTATTTTCATAATATTTTAATATTAATAAATATCATTTAAAAATTATTTAATTTTAAAATACCTAGGTTTTAATTACAGAAAAATTCTAAAAAATTCCAGAAAAATGTGAGAAATTAATTTTATAAATTCCTGAAAAATCAGGGGGTTTACAACTACTCTGGATCGGGACCACAACCCTTAAACCAAATAAGGACCGGGGTTGCAAACCTTCACCCGTGAAGAACTTATCACCCTAACCACGCGCCGGAAGAAATAAAACTAGAAGAGTGAGCTATAATGAAAGTAACAATATTCATCGTATGGCCAAACAACTCTACGGCTTGCTATGATTTTCTAGCAAGGGTTGTCACAGACATTAATTACTAAACATGTTTTAAGAATATTGCCACCACCGACACTGCAGTCAATCCGGATGGCCAAGGGTACGCTTCTCGAGTAAACTTAAATGCACATTCAACAATACTACAACGTAACTAGTTACTTGTCATAAAAAGAAATTTGAGCTTGTATGCATAAACTAAAGCTTGTGAACATAAACTTAAACTTATGAATCATAAACTTATCTTATAAACATAAACTTGTCTTGTAATGTGCCGCAACACGCGGGAACTTGGTCAATCATGGAGCCCTTGCCTAGCAAGGTAATTCCATGCTGTATGGGGCCCTGGAGATCGGGGTAGCCGATAGCGCAATAATCTTCCCTCCCAATGATCTAGGTGAATCTTATCTTGTTTAATCATTACTAAATTATTTTAAGTTCTTGAGTCGTGGACACTTGAGAACTTCTTAGAATGGCGAGTCACGAGTACGAGCTTTCCACGAGTTATGGTATCTGCAACACGCGATACATGGGGCAATATTCATACTTGATTGCCCGATGCCAAAATACAATAAATTATCATACACAAATATTTCTACGGTGTTATGAGAATCCAAATCACGTGTTAATATAGGGACTCACAACATCCAACTATGCTCCAATACTCAACTGGGCTAAAACAATTTATGCATTAGAAAAATGATATAATATAGTAAATTGAGGATAACTCTCATATATGAACTCCAAATGAGGTGATTCAAAAATATTTGGAAAGGCGAGACATAGACCTACAACTTTCATGTTTTGAGTTTTGCAAGATTCTAGCTAAAAATAGCTTAAATAGGCAAAAACAGGTATTTGGATCACCATGCGCGCAACATGAATTCTGTGCGCGGCGCACTGCTGCGGCAAGAAAATCCATGCGCGGCAAGGATTGATGCGTGCGGCCATTGATGTGCGCGGCGAGGGTGTGATGCACGCGACGCACTGTTGCAGCATGAAACTCCATGCGCGGCGCACTGCGCACGACAAGAAAGTGATGCACGGCGCATTGCTGTGGCATGAAACTTCATGCGCGACGCACTGCTGCGGCATAAAAATCCATGCGGGGTGCATTGTTGCGCAGCACTGTTCATCGTCCCTGCCAGACAGGTCCGAGAACGAAGCTCCAGAATTTATTTTTGGCCATAAACACTTTAATTTAACTCCAAATTAAGCGATTCAAAAGCCAAAATGCTCGAAATGGAAAGCTCCATCAAATGAAACAACTAATTTTAGAAAACAACAAGTTTTAATAGATCAAACCAAGGAAAAGCTCATGTAACCCATATAAAATTCTAAGTTAAAACTCAGATCTACACAAATCTATACATCAAAATCCAAAACTCCAAGAACTAAAATAGATGAGAACATCAAGGAGAACATTTTCTATCAAACATACTTTTAATTAACACAAATAAGCAAAAATCCAAAAATCCATGACTTCACCATTGAACAAGATGTACTTGCCTCGAGTGGCTCCTAGCCTCTACTCTCACGGTCTAAGTGATCATCTTAACTGCTCCCAAGTCCTATAGGGTTAGGGTTTGGCCTAGGGTAAGGGGAAGAGGAGGAAGAAGGAAGAAGGAGGAGTAAAATAAGAAGAATGAGTGAGAAGAGAGAAAATACTCATATATATATATATATATATATATATATATATATATATATAAACGAGATATGAGCCATGCACATGTGGACCAATAGGAATGGATTCATATATCCCATGTGCATTCATGTGCACTAGTACACTCCATTCCTATTGGTCCACATGTGCATTGGCTCATGTAGGAATATGAGCCTATGGCTCATATTCCTTTCTCTCTCTCTCTCTCTCTCTCTATATATATATATATATATATATATATATATATATATATATACACACACACACACACACACACACACACACACACACACACAGAGACAAAGAAGAGAGAAAAATGGTTTAGTCATGGGTTCAATCAAATAAACCGAACCGGGTGTCCATTCTACATGTAGATCCTAAATTGGGTCTATGACAATGCCAATGGATATTCTACTGATCTCGGATAATCTCTCTCAACAATAATAAAATAACAATAAATAAAATGATAGGAACGAACATGAGAAATACAGCAAGAATACATTATCAGAAAAAAATAAATTCTAGAAATACAAGAAATACCAAATCTGGAATCGAGTGTGACAAGTGCGCTCACTGGAACTTCGCTTATTCCCTGCGTACTTTTTTGATGTATTCTCAGGCCAACTTTGCATTCTCCGACTTGTTGTTCTCGGGCTCCATGAGCAATCCGATCCAAGGAAAACAAAATCATCAATGAGACAAGTTCTAAGTGTTACCCAAAAATAAAACTGATCAAATGATTAAAAAAGCTATACTAAGAATCAAAACAAGATCCATAGTTGTTCCTTCGGTTGGCAAGATGTACTTGCCTACGGTCAAGTTCTAGCATAATACCAACACTACCAAGGTCACCCACGGCCAAGGCCAAGCTCAGTTGATGCTCTTTGCTGGGGAAGAAATGAAGAATGAAAGAGAAATGAAAGAAAATAAAAGTGGAGGAAAGAGAATGAGATTGCTTATATAGGCAAGGGATTGATTGTAGGCCATTGGAGCATAATCCATGCCTCCTCATCCGGGTTTATCACAGCCACCTACCAAGAAAACCAAGGGACCAATGGTCCAAAACATGCAACTAAAGAAAACTTACAAAAAATAACATAAACAATGCAATGAATGACATAAAAGCATGATGTAAGCAATTAAACAATAAATGAGCTATACATGTATAATACGCGTATATAGGGTACGTATAATAGAATAGTGAGACGAGTCTCACACACAAGGACAAATTTTAATCTATATAACTTCCAACAAGATACAAGATTGAATAAAATATTGAACCATTTGTCCCCAAGTTTAACTCATCACCAAACTCAAGAAGAAAGAAAGGGATACAATTAAATTCACTCACCCAACCCTATAGTGATCATGATCAACCCGAGGATAAGCCGGATAAGACTTCGGGCTTTGACAACCCCCTCTGCTAGGACAACTCTCCAGGATCAGCGTGATCCCGCCAAAGGTCGAGGTCACGAATGACCTCCGGGACCGGCTCACAATAAGGGTAAAGGGGCAACTAAAATTAGCTCCGGATAGGATAACCCAACCCTCCAGGCCTGCCATGATAGTGATTCTCCATGAACAAAGAAGACGACTCCCCTGAATATGCCTCCTCTTCCAACTGCCTTGAATGACGAGTCATAAGAGCAAAGTATGGACTTTTTCTTAGATTTTATGTGGACTTGCACCCTCGAATCTCCCGTATCGAGCATCTCATGCCCCCCCCCCCCCCCCCCCCCCCATATATTATATATATATATATATATATATATATATATATATATATATTGGTTAAGAAAACCTAATTTAGGGCATATGAAACCCTAAAATAGCCCAACGCTTATACTAATTGTCCAAATTTGATCACAAGAATATTGGATGCTGATTTGGGGGCCTGCATCTGTGTTGTTCCCAAATTCAGACCAGACCCAAACATACTCCCCCTCTAGTATGACGAGGGATGTTGACCCCATGTCTCCTCAATTGAATTTCATGCTTGTCGTCCCATGTCAGAGTTTCTGCTCTCCCTTGTTATTGATCTCTGAACCCCCTGAATGCATTGTATCTTCTTTCGTCACTAGCTCCTCGATTGTCATGTCAATGCTAGTTATCATGCGTAGCATCTTCTTTACGACTGGAATCTCACCAACATAAAAAAACTCGGCCTAGACCGAAGTCTCTGACGATCAGCCTCACCATAAATCTTGGTTGTTTGTTTTCGACTTCTGTCTTCTACCAGAATATGCTTCCGTTCCGTCAAGCTTATTCATCCTTGGCTGGCTCATAATATTTTTAATAATATTCTAATTGATATGTAATCTAATTATTAGTCTTCTTTCTTCTTCTTTTTTGACATTATTGACGTTTTGTTTTTTGTATATACTTTTTTATATTGAGACGGATGTTTGGTGGAATATTATAAAAGGACAAGATTTGTCACTGAGAATATGACACGATATCAGAGTAGTTGCCATCAGTAACAGAAATATATGATATGTTGCACTCAATTAATTAATGTCAACTGCCCAAATTAAATTAGAATTCACAGTTTGTCTTTAGTTTTGTTTTTGTTTTTGTTTTTGGAGTATCCTCCAAGTAACCAATTTCTTATAAACAAGGTCTCTTAATGATAAGACATAATATAATCTAATTATAATTTCAAAGGCACTACAAAAATAACTCAGGACAGCCCAAATTGTTACCATTGATAATTATAAGTTTGTCACTTCAAAAAATTACTTATTGGGTTGTCCACTTCCAATTAATTTTTTTTATAATTAGGACTGTCAAAATTTTGACAGTCCTACCAATTAGGACTGTCAAAATTTTGACAGTCCTAAAAAAATATGTTAATTTTTTAGAACTGTTAAAATTTTGACAGTCCTTCCAATTGGTAGGACTGTCAAAATTTTGACAGTCCGGAGGGGAGGGCTACGCGAGGTAACACGAGAGCGGAACTGCGTGGAGGCCGGAAGGGGGGACGAGGCGGAGGAGCGGGAGGAGAAGGAGGTAGCGGCGGGAGACGGGGGAGGAGGCGGAGGGAGGCGGGGGAGGAGACGGAGGCGTGCGCGGGGACGGCGACGAGACGTAGGCGCACGCCTCCGCTGCTGTTGCTGTTGCCGCTGCCGACGTCGCCGCGATGCGTAGCCGCAGCCCCCCGCGAGCGTGTGCCTCCGCCGCGCGCAACCTCCCGCACGCTTCTTCTTTTTCTTCTTCTTCTTCGTGACGGAGCCGACGGGAAGGTGCTTGAGGTGCTGCTCGGCGACGACGGCAACACGATCGATGGCGAGGTCGACGACGCGGAGAGGCAAAAAATCGCGAGAGGAGGGAGAAGGAGAGACCGGAGGGGGATGGGGGTGGGAGAGAAGTAGGAGGAGGAAGGTGAAGAGGGTAAACATCCCTAATAAAATTTGGACTAGCTTGAATAAAAATTCTTCCTAAATAAACTAGCACCAATACTTCGGAGTTTTTTTTTAGTGCCTTTATGAATAGCCTTGATCAATTATAAGAGAAAGCAGTGTTCTATTACTATTTCTTATCCAAGAAAGAAAAAATGTATAGTTGACAAACCCAAGACATTAATTATGTAGAAAAACTTTCATCTCCTGGAACGCCTTCTCTGACATGTGGGCCTAAACAAATATGATATCGAGAGGGGTAGAATGCTATACATACTTAACCCTCAATTTTGGGTCATAATTTTAGAGTTTTGATGTAACGGTAAGTATTTTTACATGACAAGGGGTAAGACATACATTATATAGTACTAGTATATATGTACATAGTATTTTATATTATTTGAAAAGAACAAATAATAATATTTTAATTTATTACTATTAAAGAAGAGTAAAGCTTCTTAATTTTTTACATCTTGAAAAAAGCAAACAACAGTTCAATTTATTTATTTTTATCCGTAATTACCAAACTATCTATGTTAAAGTTAATGAACAATTTTAATTAGTTAGCATAGATAAGAATATTCTAGGAACAAAAACTTTCACAACACAACTTCAACTTTTTTTATTATATAACAACTAATATATATGCACGTGACTTTGCACGTGTTTCATATTACTTGAAAAGAGCAAACAATAAACTTATAATTTTGTACTACTTTAGAGCGAAATCCCTTATTTTTTTACTTCTTAGGAAGAACAAACAATATTTTCTTTAAAAAAAAATTACGTAATTACCTAACTACTTTTAATAAATAATTTTAATTATTAAACATAAATAAGAATATTTTAGGACAAAAATAACTTTTCTTATTATGATAGTAGTATGGACTAATTAACATAGATATGCGAGTGTGTTTATGCGTTTTAGATAATGCTTGAGCTCCTTTTTTTTTAGATTATTTACACTAATATTTCTTATGTTTTATGGTTATTATAGGCAAGGGCGGAGCCAGGATTTTAGGCTACCCTGGGCTGAACTTTAAGTATCCTAAAAAAAAGTTAGAACACAAAAAATTACTTTCTTTTTCAGCTCAAGGTCAGGCACGAATAGCTGAAGCAATTTAAGCAGAGAATGTATTTTAAAATAGAAGGCACAAATATGAAATGCAGATGATGCAAAGTAGAAATATTAGTTGTCAAAATATGAAATATCTTCAAGCGGAACCAATAAAATTAAATATCTCAAGAAAAGAAAGAAGTAATGAATCAACATCTGAATAACAATATATAATATACATTTTTTTTGTTGCCACAGATTATGGCATGCGTAAGGCTTTGAGATATATAGACCGAACAATGTCAGCCATTTTCCATTTCTTAACGTTGTATCATCCAAAATTCTTGGCTTGATGTCCACAGTCTTCGAATTGATTGTCACCTAAAATACATAAATATATAATTCAGAAATGTATGTTGATAAAGAAACCAATTACAACACAAATTTTGAGATGAACCATGCTACCCATTGGAACAGTTGAGTATTCTATAAGATGAATTAAAATTAGCAAATAAATGTCCAGAAATATTTGATCTAGTGCTTAGAAATATTTTGTCAAACAGTTGATATTCATCTGTCATCTTCCATTCACTATTAAACCTTTTGATCAAAATAGTGTAGGTAACCATAGTCATCATGAACAGATATTTGTAACCATATTCAAGTTCCAGGTAGTCGTAGAGGATAGGGAGCTCGGGAATGGCCGGGCTTCTCTTGATCGGGCTCACATCCAGAAGGGGAGAAGAGAAGAACGAAGTGAAGCTGGAAGGAGGAGGATAAGAGAAACAGTAGTCGTACCTATTACTCGCCTACAAGTGCTTCCTTTTATCCCAACTTTGACGACATTGATAAAGTCCGCCTCTGCGACAAAATAGAATTAAAATGGTGAAGGAGAGAGCTGGTTGTGGAAGGTTGGGTGGACTGGAGTGGAGTTTTACCTATATAACAGTACTAAAGTATGGACAAAATTTTACCTAAATATAAAAAAAAAAATGTTGGCTGGGGTGGTTGGCTGGACTGAAGCCCACCCCAGCCAACCAATAGATCCGCCCTTGATTATAGGAACCTTCCTTATTTGGAAAATAATTACAAATATATTTTCTATGCTTTATGTTTTATTTTCAAAATAAAAATAATTAGTGTAATAATCTTTTAAATAAAATATATGATTCTAGGTCCGTATAATTATTCTTAAAATAAGAAAATTTCGTATAATAACTACAAAACATAAAAGATGCCCTTTTTTTTTTTTTCCTTTTTTTTTTAATTTACGTAATTATCTAACTACATGCGTGTTGTACATTTAAGGAATAATTTTTATCAGTAAAGAAAGATTTAATTTTTTTTTGGAATAATCCAACTGAAGACAACTTTTGCTCGTGGAAAGCATGATCTTATTTTAAGATGAGCTTTTGGTCGAAACTATTTGTTTGAAGTTATTATTGCCATCCCTCCCTTCCCTTCCCTTCCCTTTCCCCCACCAAACAACATACATGCACCCAATTTCACTAAACACTCGGTTGGCCACTACTGAAATAGTAATAGCATGTTTGTTCCACATAGTGTGGATCCCATTTGTCATGAAATGGTTGCATTTTTAATGTTCATACCAATTCTGGATATTGATATTCCAACTTAAAATGGCTTACGGTATTTGCTGGTGTCACTTTAGTTGGTACATATGTAGCTGGCTAGAGAGAGAAGTGGATGTGATAAGCAAGCAAGGACTCTGTTCTTCAACTGAAAGTAGTGATAATGCTTAGAATTATGGAGAATGTTGGGGAGAAGATGAAGATGAAGATGAAGATGAAGAAGAAGGCAGTGTCACTTGTTCTCTTCTTCCTGCAGGTGCAGCTGTTCTCTTGTGCTGTTGGAATAGAGAGGAGTGACTTTCCTCCTTCCTTCTTCTTTGGAACTGCCACTTCCTCCTACCAAGTAATGTTTCCTATCAAGTATTAGCATAACCTCTTTACGGTAGGGGTACAACTCGGACGGGCTAAACCCGAGCCCGATCGGATAAATCCGTTAATGGGTTGGGTTATGGTTGAAGATACTAAGGTTCGCGTTTGGATTCAGGTTAAAATATTTGAACCTGATTAAGAATCGGATTGGGCTCGGCTTCATGTGTCGGGTTACCCAAAGAACCCGAAACCTGACACACACACACACACACACACACACACACACACATATATATATATATATATATATATATATATATATATATATATATATATATATATATATATATATTGTTTCATACTTCTTAAATAAAATGTTTAAACCCTAAATTTTTCCAACCAAATTCTTCAACTCCTTCTTAAATCTAATTTCAGTTTGTATTTTGTAATGATTGAGGCATGGTTGCTATTTACTTATGTGTTTAATACTATTTTTGTTTAAAATTATTTCAGATATCATATTAGAGCCGGATAAACCCGATGGACCCGACCCAACCCGATCCTCCGGACTTGGTCTTGGGCTACAAATGTTGAACCCGAGGTCAGGTCGGACTTGGCTCTGGCTAGGCTTATGATTCATCGGGTTGGGCTCTGGTTGAGCTCAAGCCCCACCCAACCCGTCCGAGTTGCACCCCTACTTTATGGCAACATAGTGTGAAACTTATGCGCATTTAAATCATATGCTTTCTTTTTATACAAATGATTGTGTATCATTGTATCCTATCAAATATTATCATCCTCATGCATATATGACTTGTACATGTTTTACATTTGCATATTAGGACATTACTTTTATTAGGAGTGTAAAAATACAAATTTAACCTTATCAGATTAAGACTCGGTAGGACACACAGACACTCCAAAAACTTTGGTATGTGTCGTGTCGGACACGTATCAGACAAGTATTTGACAAACCGGAAACTCCAAAATACACTAGGTGTGCTAAAATTGCCGTGTCCTTACCTTGCCGTGTTGTATCCGTGTCCGTGTAACATAGTGCTTTATACTTTTCATGTAGTATCCAACTAATATGCGAATGACCCTCACAGCTTTATGTTAAATTTAATTTCTTTTGTGATTTTTAGTAGTACTTAGTAATATTTGATTTGTATCGCACACCAAATTCATGTCCACTTTAGTCAAGTATAACACTTTTAAGTATTCTATTTGTATCTGAGTTTATGTATACATACAGGCATATCCGTATTTGCTATGAGAAGTAGAAAATAAATACAGTAAATTTATACTTAAGGTTGTACAATTGCATTTTTGGCACTACAAAAAGAGTGAAAACTTTGCGTTCTAGTTAAAGCAGGATAGATAGTTCTGCTCATATATTTAATTGGTGTTGAGTAGAAATTTATACATTAATGGGCATCGTAGTTTGGTTCAAATGTCAATTGTTTTATTGATTCAATGCTTAATCACTACCAAGAGGCTCATTTAGCAAGTTTCTCAAATATTTTACATAAAAAATAATTCTTGGATTGACTATAAAAATAACAAATATCAAGGTCCAATCACATCTACGTGCAAAATAAAGTACTTACTATGTTAGACTTTAGGCTTAAATTAAGCTTGAACCTAATATAAATAGTTATTCCCACTCGAATGCTCCCCAAGATCCCTTTGGCGAAAAATGCCAAATCTGGCTCTTAAATGCATCTTTTATATCCACTCATAAAGTACTGTATTGAACAGGGTTGACTAGGTTTAAACAATTTTATGCTCAAATGCTAGAGTGATGATCATAGACTTCTGGAATTGTGATTTCACCATATGTTTCAAAAAAAGGAAAAAACAATTTACTCCAACCTGTAATATCAGTATACAGAGATCTCAAGTCCTGATGATCAATGTGAAAACATAAGCCTACATTGTATGGTTAGTCTTTGCCTTGGTCAGTGTTCTAAAAGGTGATGCCTACTAGGCGTGCGCCAACCTAGCGCCCCCCCCCCCCCCCCCCCCCCACCTGACTATGCATGTTTTTGGGTTTTAGGAACTTTTTCTACAATTTTCAGTAGTTTTTTTTTTTTTTTTTAACCACCTAGAACTAGGCAGCTGCCTAGACGGACTAGGCGCTAGTTAATTGGCGGGTGCCCGCCCGACTAGCGCCTAGCGCTTTTCACAACCTTGGCCTTGGTTAATAATATAATCTTACTTTCAGATAATCAGTAATAGAGTATAAACAGATATGATAAAATGATTGAAGGAAACAAGTTCATTAATACTGAAACAGATATCTTGAGTAGCATAGAAACTCCACCATCAAGGTGTTGTTGTGAGAGAGCAGTTTGCTTTTGTCCATATTGAGCTCTCCAGTAAAGCGAAGAACTTGATTTAAACAATACTTAGACATTTAGGAAAAAGTAGCTAGTGATAAATCTACATTTATAGTGGCATTTGAATGTTGTGCACATTGATTTATTGCCCTTTCTCTTAACATTTTGTTAACATTATCGGAACTTTCAGATCGAAGGTGCAGTTTCAGAAGGTAACAAAAGTTTAAGCAATTGGGATCACTACTCTCACTTGCCAGGTAAATTATTTAGGAAATCTAGCTTGCCTTAAATGTCAATTCTAGGTTCAGATCCTATGCAGTAAATGGTAAAGATTTGTTTTTCCAATGGGATTGTGTACTGAACTGTTATGAAAATCCAACAGGATAGAATGTGAATATTTCTAATGTGGTCGAAATATTTACTAATTGCACCCATTGTTGTTCATCAAAGCAGAAAGTGTTTATGTTGCCTGTGTCAGAGCTAGTACATCAGTAACCGTAAAATGATATTTTCTCTTAATGTTAGTATAGTCGTATAAAAATCATCCATCGTTACCAGTGCCTTAACATGTGAGTAGACCATAACTCTGTTTTATACTCATGTCAGGAAAAATAGAAGATGGTAACAATGGAGACATTGCCGATGATCACTATCATTGCTATATGGTACCTCTCATTTATTTTTGACAAGATAGGGTATCTGTTTGTATCTATTAACACAAAAGAAAACTTCAAACAGGAAGATGTCACCTTGATGCAGTCCCTTGGCGTCGATTCTTACAGATTTTCTATATCCTGGTCAAGGATTTTGCCAAGTGAGTTTAGGCTTCGGCATTTTCTGCATTGTCGCATACTATCCTTTTTACCCAATTATTACATTTCCTTTTTGGCAGGGGGTAGGTTTGGAGAGATCAACCTAGAAGGCATATCATATTACAATGGCCTCATCAATTTGCTCTTTCTCAAAGGTAATACTTAGTATATCCAAATTCTTGCAAACATACGTACATTTTAAATTTGTAGTGACTTCATGTATTCAAAATGGTGATTTTAGATATGTGAGCCCTCCTTTTCTTTTTTATTTGGAGCAGGGATAAAACCATTTGTCACACTGAATCATTTTGATATACCCCAAGAACTTGAAGATCGATATGGTGGTTGGTTAAGCCCACAGATCCAGTAATTTCTCTTTTCTTTTCCATTATTCATCTTGTTGCATTCTCAATATGCTATGGAAGATAGGGATTACATTATCAATTGGGACAATTCAACATCAGTGTTCTTGCCACTAGACCAAAACCTCTTGAGTAATTTGCTTGACAACCAAACCTCTGAGTAACTTGCCTGTCAAACTTAATATACATTGTTGACTGTTGAAGATGGCTCGTGTTCAGCTACACAGTCAACACGGTCGAAGAAAACAAAGCGGCTAAAATAAGAGCCAAAAGTTCCCAACCGGTATACCTCTTTGTCCAACCTGTATACTTCTTTTCTAATGTGTGCTCACTAGATCGGAATTCAACCAGAATACCTCCAGAATTCCGGTTCTGACAGATTTCAGGATTCGGGTCAAATTTTAAGCTGGGTTTCTGATGGTCCGGATTGCTCCAAACTTGATGTAAGTTTAGGAGAGCCTATTTAAGGGGATTCCTAACCCTAAAAGATGTGATCGAGGAAAACTCAAGGGGAGGCTTGTTCATTGGAGGAAGCCCTAAGGAAACTAAGAAAATTAAGAGAAGAAGGAAGAGTGCTCGTTGAAGATATCGTAAGAAAGCGTTCGTGCGATAAAATTGTTGTGAAAATTTGGAAAATTTCATACAAGTCTGTGAAGACTGAACCTTTTTTATGCAAGTCAAACTTGCAAGGAGAAAATAAAGCGATTAAAATAAACCTTGTTATTTCCGAATGTTACAAAGATCATATCAAGTACGTCTAGCAACAACAAGTTGCTAAAATTAGAAAGCAATAAAAGAAACTTGCTAACCCAGTTGCTAAAATGACTAGAAACATAAACTTGAAGAAGAAAGAACTTCCTACTGGGATGATGAAGATTACTATTGCTCAAAGCAATATTTGACTTTTTTCGTCAATCTGCTCCCAGGAACCAGCAAGTTCAATGTATTGAACTTCTAGAACGCTCCTTGTCATCTTTGTTGTGAAACTCGAAATTGACTAACTGGACGAACGGATGGATTTTTCGTGGATTTTAGTGCCTGCTGCAAAACTCCTCTCGTATCAGTATATTTTTTCTATCTCCTCTAATGAGAAGAGAAGAGAATATATATGGGAGGCATTCTTCAAAACCCTAATCAGTTGTCATCCCTTTAATCTGAAGATAATCCCCATGAATAAGGGGGTAATTATTAACCATTATCTCCAAATTCCAAGAGATAAGGAGCGGTTAAAACCGCAAATCCACTCAAACAACAATGCAGCGCAATTTCTGCGTAGAAGTGCAACTTTTTCGTGCAGAAGTGCTGAGCATCCGCAATTTTGAGCGCAACTTAATGCGCTGCACAGAAGCTTACGCGGAAGCTCCGCGTTGCACCTGTGCGGAAATGAGCGTAAAAGCGTCATCTCGTGCATGACGCGTACGTGCAAAGTGCGCCATCAAATAGCCACTTTATGCCATTCGCCCGAGTCGCTAAGCCCTTTCGGGACTTAGCACCTAAGGAAAATCCTAAAGAATGAGTGACAAAAACAATATTGTTTCTATGGTGTCTTGATCCTTACCCTCTAGGAAAATACTCCACCATCTCAACCACATGGGCTACCACACCCCAACTGCACAAGTTAATAAAAGAAGAATCTTATATTGAAATACACACTTGGGTTCTCCATGGTGTGGGACTATTATTCTAGAGTTCAAGATTAAGAAACCCCAACAAAAGCTTCCGTCCAGTAGTGCTAGAGTGCGACGAAAGACTAGAATTCTATGGGCACAAACCTACTCTCTCTTTAGAATACTGATAGTTTATCAACGTAGATAACTATTGATGCCGTTTTCAATTCTTTCTTCCAGGCAAGATTTTGCATACTTTGCAGAAGTGTGTTTCAAGGAGTTTGGAGACAGAATAAAATTCTGGACCACTTTTAATGAGCCGAATTTCATGGCGAAACTCAGTTATATGATTGGGAAGTTCCCTCCAGGCCATTGTTCTGAACCATTTGGAAATTGTGCTTTCGGAGATTCTGCAAATGAGCCATATATTGCTGCCCATAATCTTATATTGTCACATGCAGCAGCTGTTGCTATCTACAAGAAAGATTATCAGGTAAGTAACTTCAGATGTAGTAGAATAATGTGATACTTTATATTGAAAACCTTCTGAAACTTAGGAGAGAAATTATGGGCATTGTTTAACAGGAAATTAGTTTCTTTTCATTTACGAGATAGGTTCAAAGAAATAATTTAGGTTCATGATCACAATATATTTATTCTTCAATGCAGAACTGCTTCTAGATGTCTTGATAAATATCACTTTATTATATGTAAGATGTACTACTATCTCATCAAATTTCTTTCAATCTTAAGGTGAAACAAGGAGGTTCTATCGGAATAGTGCTTATGATGAAGTGGTATGAACCCCTAAGGAATATCACAGTCGATATTGCTGCTGCTGAGCGAGCTTTCTTGTTTGATGTTGCATGGTAATAAAGTTTCCCTGATATATTTATATTTCGTATTATGAAATACATGTTCACCCCTGCTTGTGGTTGATAATATTAACCGAGTTACTACAACCTTGTTAGTATGATACGTTCTCAGAGTTTGAAGCACGGGAGATCTATGAATCAGTTTGAGGTTGAGGGTACTTGAGCCTCCACACAGCTCTTAAAACAAATAGCATAGACGCCTAAAAGAAAATAAATATTACAATAGATATTCATAAAATTAGTTTCCTGTAGTCACTTAAACCTATTAAATATGTCCTCTACTCACTCGAAAACTTTGTTATCTTGCAATGTTGTCAAACACAAGGTTCACAGTATCGATATCAGAATTGGTATCGGACCCTTCCTATTAGTATCGGGATCGGCGGTATCAGCAATATCGACACTTCAGATCATAGTATTGGATTTTTTTTTATCAGAAAGCAAATAATTATTAATAAATCTTGATAAAATATTTTAGACATTTAGGCATAATTATAAGTATTTTTTGTTGTTCATAGTAGTTTTGAAATTGAATGAAATAATAGTCACCCTTGTTGATTGGTTTACCTGCAATAGATAAGTTTTCTTTATTTACATGTTTTACAACCTTACTATGCTTTCACATTCTTGTTGGTTAGTCATTTTTGTTCCATTTTTTTTGCTTAATTGATTTGGAAAGAGACCCCCGATGTCAGTATCGGATCGGGACATGCCAAATTGTATTGACTATATTGAATCGGTATGATACTGCAAACTATGGTCAAACACCGCCCACACCATATTATCATCACTAGTTTGCCACAAATGCTGCAGCAAGAATACTGCAATGCTTCCAGAATACACTGCAGTCATGTTTTTGTTTCTCTATAACCAAAATTTGTGAGGCCTCTCCTGTTTTCGCCCCTGCTTTTGAGATGGGCGATTAGTGTCTTATGCATATAACATATACTTGTACAATAAACTATTAACTGATGTTGCTTTCGTGTTTACATTATTAAGGTTCCTGGATCCTTTGTTTTTTGGTGATTATCCACTTCAAATGCGGGACATCATAGGAACAAGGTTACCGACATTCTCACATGAAGAAAGAAGAAAATTACAAAATCAATTGGATTTCATTGGAATCAATCATTACACCACTGGTTATTCCCAAGACTGCATGTTTTCCCGATGCAAAATAGATACCTTGTCGGGAAACGCCTTAGTATTCACGACCGGAGAGAGAAACGGAATCCCCATCGGAGCCGCGGTAAGCACTAGCTACATAAACTTACTACCTACAACTCAGTAATGAGCTGATGATCTGGTTCAACTTTGTAGAGTGGGATGGACAACATGTATGTGGTTCCCCATGGTATGGAGAAGACCGTAATGTACATCATGCGAAGATACAACAATACACCTATGTACATTACTGAAAACGGTATGTGATCGAAATATTTATGTGACAGAAAAATCGTACGAATCATCAACAAGACAAATGATTATAACCATCAAAGAGTAACTTTGTTTACTCTGAAAAGAAAATTCGGTGGGGTAACTTAGCTTTCATTGTTATATCAGTGTATATTTTCATGTCATGTGTGAATGTTTTACCTGTTTCCAGGTTACAGCATAAAAACAAACGGTAGTGTATCCCTGAAAGATATACTCAATGACAAAGAAAGAATAGACTATCACCAAAGCTACCTCACATCTCTGGTTAATGCGATAAGGTAAGTTCGGATAATTTCAAAAAGAAAGAAAAGGAAAAGGAAAAAAAAACTTTTGTCAGGTTTTTGATGCCACACAAGAACATTGATCAACTTTTGTGTGTGTTTTCCAGGCAAGGAGCAGATGTTCGAGGTTATTTCGCATGGAGCCTCATGGACAATTTCGAGTGGGCTTATGGTTATACTCTGAAATTTGGTCTCTATCATGTCGACTTCAAGACGCTGAAAAGAACCCCGAAACGATCTGCCAAATGGTACAAGAAATTTCTTACTGGCCCAGGATCAAAAGTACAGATGGATGGTAACTTGAAGCCCTCTGTTTAATCAGTCGGATTTACTGGGTCTAGTCATGTATTTTGCATAGATGCTTCATATGTACAGCGAAGATTTATATTTGAAGATGTTAGCACATGACAGTAAGAGTAATGTTTGCAGATGTTATATAGAAATAGTTTGAAGGAAAGTTGTCAGTTCATGACATGTTCATGACTTCATTCACTTACTAGTCCAGCCAGTCTTTGCAATGGGAAGGTCCAAACATGTTGTAGACCCACTTAAGTAGTACTTTGTAATAACGAATTTAGTAGGAAGACGGTCTAAAGAGTGTTTACACCCACTTATACAAAGTAAGATTTAGTAACCAAAATGGTAATAACATGGTTTGAACCATATATCAAGAAATGCATTGAGAAAGTCGCTCCACGAAACCAACTAATTCATTTGTTCTTTTTTTCCAAATATATTTTATTATTCTAATAGTTAATTTGTCTTTTTTTTCTCAAAATAATCTTGTTTTTATTTGTTTTATTTGAAAAGTAAGGTTACTCAACTACTTACTTTTTTACTATCTTTTTATTTGTTAATTTCTTTTGAGAATATTTTATTTGTTAAATAGATTGATAAAACTGGTATTAAAAAAAATCATAAAATTCGTTTAGAAAAATCAAATGTTCTCATTTACCCATTCAAGAGGCCTTACTTTCTAACTCCGTCCAAGGTCCCGAGAATTCTTGGATCGACCTTGAGAGAGGTGACCCTGGACCATGACAGACTGGACGACGATTATTGGGACTAAATTGTATCATTAAATTGTATTTATGGTGATTGGCCATGTGACTTAGGCCCCAAGTTGATATTTGGATTTATATATATGTAATATCATGATGAATGAAATACCTAGAATATTATCTCCTATCACTTCTTCACATGGTATCAGAGCCTAACGGCTAGGGCACGTTTTCTTCGAGCGGCGGCGGTGGCGGTATGTCGAGCGGCGGCGGCGGGACTTCTACTTCAGCGGCTGTGGTGCCCCGTTTCCCCTTTTCGGGGAGCACGGCTAAGAAATACTTTCGGTATCGTTCGATCGGAATAGATTGAATCAAGATCTTTTTCTCGTTATGGATTTGCTTTTTCGGAATCGATTCCCATATTTAGTGGACCGTGTAAACTCCCTCGACCAGATTTCAGTATTTAATAATAAATTAGGATTATTTTTAACAAATTAGGATTTATTGCAACTTTTTAAATTTATTTTGCTTACATATCCTATTGATTTGTGCACATGTCCATCACATAAATATTTAGAGCATTACACTGACTGTTATCCCCAAACAAAGTTCACATACCTCTCCTAGCCATGCTAGTCTATTTTTATGAACTTTGTGCAACTCCCAGATACTCTGTTTTGTGCTTCATTTTAGTCGCACAAATATCGTTACAAACGTACGTATTAATTATTAATTAATTTTCAGACCTGTACCCATCTCTGTTCCAATAGAGATTAGAGGCCCAACATGCACCTGTTTTGCCCAAACAAAAATACGTTATTATTCTACTTTGAGTATACTACAATTAGTATATTTACACCACACTGAAATTATGGCCCTACCTATTTTTAAATAATTAGTAAACACCGTGCGCATTAATTTCTAATTAATTAATACGGTGACCCGCATCACCCAAAACCAGGCCCAGCCCCTGCCCAGGCTCACCCCCACCCCCTCAGGGCCCTCACACAGCATTCTCCCTCAGTTCTGTGCATTTCAGCATTTTTAGGAATAAGGTGTTTTTCTCAGACAAATTGCGTAATTATGTAATTTCCCAATTAATAGGACCTCTGTGCAATTTATGGAATTACAGGGTCTTATCTGCAAATTTCCAGTGTGAGGTGTCAACCTCCTATTGGAGGGTGAACCTACACCGTCCATTTGGAAGTGGGACCCACCCCAAAAATATCTACAAATATCCTAAAAATATCTAAAGATATTTTTAAATCAAAATCCCTAAAATACCCCCCCCCCCCTTTTTTACCTAATTACAAAACTACCCCCAAACCCTAAAACCTATATATACAGCCCCAACCCCTCACCCGAACTCATCCCTCTCCCTCACCTCAGCCCAGCCCCCTCCGACCACTCCCCGACCGCCTCGCCACCCCCTGGCCTCCCTCCCGGCCGCCGCAGCGCCGCCCTGGCCGCCGCAGCCGCCGCCGGCATCCCTCGCAGCGCCTGTCACGCCCCAGTCCCAAAATACCGTGGGACCGGACGCGTGATAATGGCCAGCAGCACACACCGATGGACAAACCCAATTTAATGGATCCATCGGGGCATACTTAAGCTGTAATATAATAATAAGTAGGTCCAATGCTATAAGTCACAGGCTATACTAATCTCATCCACAACGGATAATCACAGATCAAATGCCAGAATAATGCAAATAAATATAAACTAACAAGTCTCCATAAAAGTGTCTCGGAGAACAATCCGAGTACAAGTCTGGTACATCACTGCAATAGACTGGAAATAAAATAACTAGAAACTGAAATAAATGAGTATCTCAAGCCAATACTCAGGAGAAGTCCTCTGGTACGATCTCGTCCTCAGATCCTGGTTATGCTCCAATGTAGGCACCTGCTTCTGCTAATGCTAATGCTCCGGTCCCGTATACCTCGGGGTAGATCTCGTCAGCTAATCCTGGGAACATAATCCGGATCCAGGTCCTCAGGGGACATAGCAAGGTACAAGAAAGCTCATGCCAAAATAAATGCAGTGCAGCAATAAATGAAACAATAGGGTAAATAAATAACCAGCTAAGTGATGTGCAAGTGAGAGTTTTAGTCATACTTGGGCTGAGACTACTACAAGATCAGTGTCGGAGAAACCCATAGCAGTATTTTCTTGAAGGGCCAGAACTGGTGCCATAGCTCTGTGTCAGAGACTAAGACACATCCAGATTACAATCTATATAATATAATCAGCCTTTGATATGGTAATACTCTCCCCACCCAATGAAATCTCACGTCTCATGTCCATGACACGCAGGATCAGAACTAATGCAACAAGTCAGGTTATAATCTAAGCATGTAAACTGTGTATGTCATAAACCTGTATCCTATACAGAATCACCATGAATATCTCAGAAAGATTCTGTCTCATGAACAGTATCAAGTGTCCTGGGCATAATGTACTTGATAAGACAAGTACGGGAATATAAAGTGTCACGAATGTCCATCTCTAGATGACAATACATAACACCGCGTACGGTGTTGGCACCCGACTGATAATCGGACGCTAAGTACGTCACACGGTCCTAGGTTAAGCATGCACAGCAATATAATGAAGCAAGGAAACTATGTAACAATACTGCGAAGTTTGGCAAGATACACTTGCCTGGGGTTCCGGCTCCAACTGTAGCTCTGGTCTCAGTGTGATCTGCAGGTACTACTCCGGTTGCTGAAATAAACATCATCATTAGATTCAGAAAATATCAAATAGCTAGAAACGCCTGTCCTTACGTCCAATTTGGACACAGGGACAAAAATGACATTTTCGGGTCAAAGCGAGGTCCACATGTGGGCCACTTTGCACCGAAAAGCGTGTTAGGGTCAAAGGTCTCCAAATTCGCCAAACTTAGTGTCAACAAGTCAGGAACGATGATACGAACCCAACGGAACTTCCAGAATTGGATTCCGATGAGCCGATCACAAAATCTCCCGTCAAGTGGAGCCTGTGGGGCCCACGATACGCGATTTTACCAACGTTCTCAGAATCGAACCAAACTTGGGTCACATGACCAGCGTATTGCTACGAGTCCGATGGCGCAAGTTTCGTCTCGATCCGACGTGTGTACACAAAGTTACAGCGTGTTCCAGAACCGACGGATACGGGACGGTATCGGCGGATACGCGTTGATTCCGGTGTGCACGCACATCCAAATCAACTTCTGCGAAATCCCACACGTCCGTATCAACGACGCGCACGTATCGGTGAAGACCGCGTGCGACCAAGTCGTCCCGTTTGGCGGGGCGCACTCAGTTCCGAGGTGAAACAGGGCATTGTTTTTCCTGTTTTTGGATCGAGGTGTGCGATCACCACAGGACGCGATGCACCGAGCGGGTTGCACGGGCACCGAGGGGGTTATACAGTCTACGTGACGCAATAGACGGAATCGAAAATGGGGTAGCGAGGAGAGAGAAACAGGTACCTGAATAGGGCTCGAAAAACTGCGTTTCCTCGTGTCCGACACGACACGAAGTGTCCGGATCCTGTGTCTAGGGTTAGGGTTTGGGAATGCTGGCCGGGGCTGCTGTGGGGGAGGCCGGCCGAAGGGGGCTGGGGCTGCGCTGGCGACGCTGGCCGGAGGCGGCGGCGCATGGCAGGCGACCGGAGGCGGCGGAGCTCGGCCCGCTGCTGCTGCTCGAGGTTGCTGTCGAGGGAGAAGGAGGAGGAGGGGGAGATGGCGGCCGGGCGGCGCTGCAGCGGGGTCTGGGCGGCGCTGGAGGAGGAAGGATGGGGGAAGAGGGAAGAGGGAAGGCTGAGGCGCTGGGCGGAGCGGTGATGTCGGCGGGGCTGCTCGAGGCGGGGAGTCGAGTGGCGGACGCGGGCGGTTCTCGCGCGGAGGGGGAAGGAGTAGTCGAAGGCTGCTGGGGCTAGGCGAACTCGGGTCTCCGGCGACTGGGCGGAGCGGTGGCATGGGGGAGATCGACGGTCTGGCGGAGATGGGGGACGTCGACGGGGGTGATCGACGCTGGAGAGCGGCGGAGGAGGGGTCGGGTTGAGGAGTTGGGGCTGTGCTCGCGGGCGAGAGGAAGAGGGCTGATCGGAGAAGATGACGGCGGGGGTGCGGCACAAAAATCGAGAAGGTTTTATAGGCGGTCTACAGGAACTCCGGCAGGCTAGGATTTCCACACGGGTTTCGGGTTCGGGTCGGGTTTGGCTCGGATCCGACCCGACCCGACCCAAAAAGCTGAGTTTGGTTCAGCCGGATTGGTTTATTCTGGTTTGGTTTGGTTTGGGATTCGGTTTACAAATACAATAGTTTTTAGGGCTTTAAACGTGTTTCCGGAGTCCAATAAATCCGCAGAAAAATACCCTATGTCTGGTTTTCCATTTTACACCATAAAATATTATTTTCATAATATTTTAATATTATTTAATAGCAATTAAAAATTATTTAAATAGAAAATACCTAGGTTTTAATTACAGAAAAATCCTGAAAAATCTAAATTAAAAATTCTTGAAAAATTAGGGGGATTACAGCGCCCAACTCCCCACCCGCACCAACACACCACCACCACTCCCGACCTCCCACAGCACCGCCTCCGGCCGCCTTAGACCACCGCCACCACCCCCATCCGCTCCGCCTTGACCCCCTCCACCGAACCACCACCGCCACACCCCCCCACGACCACCGCCCTGACCGCCAGCGCCGCCCACAGAGCCGACCCGCTCCCCCTCGACCACGACCCGAGCCCATCCCGACCTCCCTAATCTCCACCCCCGGCCACCTCCGACCTCCGCCACCACCACTACCACCCTGCACCGCCCTGCCACCCTGCACCGCCGCCTCTGCCACCGCCTCCGCCGCTGCAGCTGCCGCAGCTGCAGCTGCTACTGCTGTTGCTGACTGCTACAGCTGCTGCTGTTACTGCAGCCAGCCACCGCCGAAGCTCCGCCGGACCTCCACCGACAACGACGCGGGCCCACCCCCCCCCCCCCCAAACGTGTCAGGTATCCCCACCCCCATATACATACGTATATACGTATATATGTATATATATATCTATATATATAGGTATAATTATATATATATATATATATTAATATATATATATCTATTTATATATTATATATAATTATATATATTATAATTATTAATATATATATATACAGTATATATATATAATAATTATCTATATAATATATACGTATATGTATTTCTGTATTTTTTTATTTTTTTATTTATATATATATATATATATATATATATATATATATATATATATATATATATATATATATATATATATATATATATATATATATATATATATTATGTATTATGTATTATGTATTATTATATATAATAATAAATATTATATATTATATACTATTATACATATATATATATATATATATATACTAATATATTATACATATATATGTACCTATATTATTATTATTGTATAATGTATATATTATTTATATATATATATATATATATATATATATATATATATATATATATATATATATATATATATATATGTATATGTATATTTATATTTATATTTATATTTATATATATATATATATATATATATATATATTTTGTATTATTTATATATATACAGTATATATATAATTATGTTATAATATATATACTATTTATATATCTATATATATTATGTATATATATACTGTATTATGCTAATATATATATATATATACTATTAAATATATACTATGTTATACATACTATTATATATATATATATATATATATATATATATATATATATATATATATATATATATATATATATATATATATATATATATATATATACATATACATATATATTGTAATATATATATTATATCATAATATACTATTAAATATATAAACATGTATATACTATATTAAGTATATATATACTATTATATATATAATATATATATGTAATTATTACATTACTGCTTAATATATATGTATATATATATATATATTGTTACTAATATATATATCTATATACTATGTATATATATAAAATATATCTATTATATATGTATATTCTATTCTTATGTATATATACTATATAAATATATATATATATACTACTACTATATATACTTATATTATGTATATATACTCTATATATATATATGTACCCTATATATATATATTTAAATATATATAAATACATATGTTTTATTTATGTATTTTATTATCATGTGTTATATAAATATCTATATATATTTATATTATGTATATAAATACTATATCTATATGTATATATTTTATATATATAAATATGTATCATATATATTAAATTATTATTAATTATATACATACTATGTTTATGTGTATATATTCATATTATGATATATACTTAAGTATGTATATTATATATGTGTATATATGTTATTATACTATATGTACGCATCATTTAAATGATAAATTCACGAACCATGTACGTCTTAAACAGAGTGCACCTACGATGCAGTCAGTGACCCCAGGTCACAGGACCCCTCAGACTTGACTGCGAGAACAGGTTTTTGGCACACCCAGCTCAAGGACGTAGGCAAGTATACCTTGCCAAATTTTACTGATTAAACATTAAACTGTTGTATTCTATTCTGCTTCAAATTACATATAACTGTGTATTGTCAACAAATACGTTGACACGTAGTATAACTAACTTAGACTTTAGCAGACTTACCAACAACTGTGAGGGTATCCTAATATTCTCCTAGACCCTAACACTTGTACACGCAACAAGGTTGCACTTCATTTTGGGATGCGAGTTTGCGTACTCGATTAGCTACCAGTACGTGTGACGTGCATCACGGCTTAGCACAAAATCAAGAAAATTCAGGAAAGCTATGAGTTGGCATTAGTTACATAGGGCAGGGAAGATAACTAGTAGACGTATGTGATACCCCCCTCCTTGATATTATACCTTCGTATACCATGCTCCTCGGAGATGGACGATTGCAGAGTGCCCATGTGTCTGGGGGCATATGACACATATACTGGCCAGTCACGACGATTGGTGAATTAAGTCAGCATATGTCTAGCCCACATTTTCCCATACGTACTATGAGGTCTTCACATTGTATTCACATAGTTGGTTAGCACACCATGTATTTATTTATTCAGTATTTACATCCATGGCATATTTTTATGTATCTTGTTATGTCCCACTGAGGACCTGGTTCCCTTCCAGATTTAGATGAGGCATTCTACCCCACAGTGTATGGACCTGGACAGGAGACTAGATATGCCACTAAGGAGGAGTTAGAGGAGCTGCCATCAGAGTCTGCCTGATCTTTTAGTGCACCTGGAGCTGGAGCACCTTCTCCCTGATCTTTAGTAGTTTGTTCACCTGGAGATGGAGCTACTTACCTAGATAGACGACACTCTAGTCTATCTTATTTCTGCACTTTATCTTTTGTAGTTGATTTGTTTTCACCTGACATTATCTGATTTGTACTATGATATTTCAGACTTGGCATTATATATTTCAGCACTTATTCCCATATTCTTTGATATTTTGTGGATGAGATTAGACTTTACCTGTATTAGACTTCTTAGTATTTTAGGACAGCGTAGCATGACTCTTTGGGTCCATTAAATTGGGTAATCCCTTAGGGACGTGTCAGCTGGCCAATGCCACGTGGCCTGGTTCCTTATATTTTGGGACTGGGGCGTGACATGGTTTTAGTGGTGGCCCATGCAGGTCTAGTTAATTGCTATTGGTATGATAACATGCCCAGCAAGCCTGCTGTAGGATATAAATACTAGGTCTCATCCACACTGACTTTATCCTTAAAAAAAATTTTGCATCCTGCTTGATTTTTATATTATTATTTCCTTCGTACTTTTCTAATTATTCTATTTTCTTCAAAAATATGGACATACCAAGTGGACACGCAGCTGATGGGGTTGACCAAGCAACAGACCCCTCGCTAGATGTCCAAAGGACCCTAACCACTCCGAGAGACCAGTCCCCGAGAAGGATGCTGGTCTATCCGACAACCTCGTACCTTCACCAGAATCCTGCCCAGGAAGCAACACCAGCCCAGCAAGAAGGGCAAGCTTCCCAGGCACCGACACCGCAGGCGGAGACACCTTTGCCTCCACCACCAGCCCTTCCTGCCCTAATGCCACAACTTGAGGGACAACCTCAAATGTTCCAATTCCTCCAAGCCATGTTGCAGGCACAGTGGCAACAGACGAAAACCCTGAGGCAGAGCTTGATGACGGCTCTGGAGAGGACAACTGCCCTGGCACCAGCACCTGTCCAACCAGCTGGCACTGTCCGAGGCTTCCGCCAGATGGGCCCGAGAACCTTTTCAGGCAGCGAAACTCCGGAGGAGATCTCAGACTGGATCTCCAACACGGAAATGCTGCTAGAAGGTTCAAAGCTCCAACCAGACTTATGGATGACCGCCGTGAGGGCCCAACTCTTAGGCAACGCCCATCACTGGTGGGATTCCATCGAGCGCAGCATCGGCAAGACCCAGACTTGGGAACAATTCCTGGAGTACTTCAATACAAAGTACTTCCCAGCCACGGTCAGAAATGCCCTGTACTCCCAGTTCCTGCACCTGGAACAAGGGAATATGACCGTCGACGCCTACGATGCAGAGTTCAGTCGACTGAGTCGAATCGGTGCTATCCTGATACCCAACGAGCTGGAGAAGGCCATGAGGTTCCATCACGGCCTTACCTTCGAGCTCCAAAGGTATACTACGACGCAGTCGAGGATCTCCTATGAGGAGGTTCTTTCAGAGGCGAGGATCCAGGAAGCCATTGGCCGAGTAGCAAGACGCTCTAATCCAACCATACCGGCCAGAAACCATCAAGGAGCAGGAGGACCAATTCGTCGTCCACAAAACCAGACACAGCAAAAGACGGGGCCCTATCAAAACAAGGAGCTTCCGACTTATCACCATTGTGGCAAGAAGGGACATTATGTCCGAGACTGCAGAAAGAAGCAAGGACTATGCCTGATATGTGGGGCAAGTCAACATATGGCCAGAGACTGCCCACAACACAGAGAGGCAGCACCTCAGAACGGGCAGAAATCAGGAGCACCATCCCAGAGGATGCTACCCTCAACATCTGGAGGATATCAGAGGGGAGCACCCCTGGCTACACAAGAGACCCAGTTCAACAAAGCCAGACAGCAGTCTGGAGGGCAAAGGCACGGGCAGGCCTTTGCACTAGCTGCAGTTGCAGAGGAGCCGGAAGTGAAACCATTACAGGTACCATTTTAGTTGCATCATTACCTGCAACCGCATTATTTGATTCTGGCGCTACACTATCTTTCATATCTAGTAGTTTTGTAGCCATGCACAAACTAGCCACTTCCCCACTGCCTAAGTGCTGGAAAATTCTTACCGGAGGAGGCATCGTGCCGGTTACCAACATTATTGAAACATGCTCGGTAGTCGTTTGTAGTAGAGAGCTGAGAGCGCAATTTTTGGTACTTCCAATGCCAAACTTCGACGTCGTCTTAGGCATGGACTGGTTAAACCAGTACAACGTTATACTAGACTGTGGGAAGGGAAGCGTCATATTTAGACCCCCAGGTCACCCGGAGTTCGAATACGTACGAGGCACTATCGAGCAAGGAGTAGGCCAGACACCCAGAGCCTACATGGCAATGGAGACAGCACCCCCAACCATTGTTGCAGAATTCGAAGACGTATTTCTGGAGGAATTGCCAGGCCTACCGCCTGACAGAGAAGTGGAGTTCACTATTGAGCTGATACCCGGAGCTGCACCAGTATCCTCAAATGTGTACCGATTGGCGAAGAAGGAGCTTGACGAGCTGAAGCTACAGCTAGAGGAATTACAGATCAAGGAATTTGTTCGTCCTAGTGCATCACCCTGGGGAGCACCAGTGTTGTTTATACCAAAGAAGGACGGAATATATCGTATGTGTATTGATTACAGAGTCCTTAATGCTTTGACAATCAAAAACAAATACCCTTTGCCGCGGATTGATGATCTGTTCGACCAACTGACAGGAGCAGTGGTGTTCTCAAAAATAGATTTAAGATCAGGCTATCATCAGGTAAAGGTACGGAGAGAAGACATTCCAAAGACAGCATTCAGGACTCGTTATGGTCACTACGAGTTCCTGGTGATGCCTTTTGGACTGACAAATGCACCAGCCGTATTTATGAACCTGATGAACAGAGTCTTCTACCAATATCTGGACCAGTTCGTGGTAGTCTTCATTGATGACATCTTGGTGTATTCGAAGAGCCACGAGGAGCATGAAGAACACTTGAGACTGGTGTTAGAGACGCTGAGACGTGAAAGTCTTTATGCTAAGCTGAGCAAGTGCGAGTTCTTCCTTGATCGTGTTGCTTTCCTTGGACACATAATCACAGGAGAAGGCATTTCGGTGGACCCAGCAAAGATCTCATCTGTAGAGACATGGCCAACCCCTACCAACATCTCAGAGGTGAGAAGCTTTCTAGGACTTGCCGGATATTACCGGAGGTCCGTGCGACAATCATCCGACTCATTCAAGAGTTTGTAAAAGATATTCATTATCAATAAAGAGAATTTTTTCTTGTTTCAACATTGTGTTTCAATTATTTGCGTACTCTGAATATATGCTCGTTAAATAAAATATCTTGGCCTTGTGCGTTGCACAACCTAGACACGCACGACATCACTCCCGGGGGACGACTATCAATTTTACGGAATTGGGGTGTGACATATTGGTATCAGAGCACAGCTTCAAGTTCGTTTGACCCTCTTGTCGGAAAAGTTCCTTTAACGATCTATTCCCAATGTGAACACTTGAACTCGTTTGGCCAAAATAAGATCCGTTCCATACAGTGAGTCCGTAATACATTATGAGCCTGATGCAAGTTACCTTCTTTTAAAAGAATGACTCAAGTGTAAGCATCAATGCTAGCACAATGAGAGGTACATGCCCAAGAAAGTAGTTTTGACACCTCGGGAAGTTCCAGAAGCCAGCGAGCCATGCCCTATGTCGACCCGATTGAGCGAATAATGTGGATGCTTCAAGCAAGCCAGCAGAGGGATGAGGCTCGCTATGAGCGAGCCGAGAAACGAGCGAAAGAGCGACAGAGCAAGTTCGAAGGCAATCTAGAAGCCCGATTTGTTGTCCAACAGAAGCAGGTAGATGCCCTGCAATAGATCGTTGAGACCTTAGCCTCCAACTATTCTGCAATAACAGCAATGACATCGGTGGAGAGACCCACGCCTGAAGTCGAAATGTCTCAAAATCCAAAGAAGAAGGATGTGACTACCTTCGACTTTGTCGACTTTAAAAAGGTCAGCAATACGTCTTTCAAAGGGATTTAAGATCCGATAGTGGCTCTAAATTGGCTGGCTGAGCTTGAGGACCACTTCAATTTGTTAGAGGTATATGAGGAGAAGCGAGTTTCGTGTGCCCAACTATAGCTCCGCTTGAACGTGCACAATTGGTAGGATGTGCATCGAAGATCTCTCTCGGTTGATGAAGAAGACGAGACGATCGCGTGGGCTACCTTCCGAAGCGCTTTTGAGGAGGAGTTCATACCCCCTTCCGTACATCGACAAATGGAGAACGAGTTCGTGTAGCTTCGACAAGGCAATATGATTGTGAAGCAGTACTCCGCTGAATTTAATCGGCTCGCCAAATTTGCAAGCGCCTACCTACCTGATGCGGTGAGTCGAGCAATACGATTAAGGGCGGCCTGCGACCTGCCATCCATGCGCACGTGATCATTCCCCAATACCTGACTATGCGGAAAGTTCTTAATCATGCCCTTTCCCTTGAGCCGCAGTATCCTTCAGTTGATGTCGGCGCTGTGCATACTTACAATCACAAGCGCCCTAACAACACGGGAGGAAACACCGCTCCAAAACGTCCAAATAACGGCGGTCAGTAGAAAGGAAATTCAGGGCAAACATGTCCCTTCTTTAAGAAGCCAGGGCACACGGCCGAAAACTGTCGCAAGAAGATCGGGTTATGCCTCGTATGTGGTGATCCAAATCATCTGATGGGTAACTGTCCGCACTCATCTCATCACCGCCCTCAACATCCAAATCCTGCCATAGCGTATCAAGCCAACCGAGTCGTGCCGCAGCAAGAGCATCGTCAAGCTCAAGGCCGGGTGTACACTTTGATACGGGAAGAGGCCCTAGCATCGGATATCGTTATGTCAGATATATTACTTTTTAATAACATACTTGCTCGCGTGCTATTTGATTCTGGTGCTACACATAGCTTTATATCCACGAATTTTGCCGTGGAAAATAAGATAGAAATGACACCATTATATCTAGAACTTAGTGTTAGCACTCTACCGGGCACGAAGATACCTGTTCGTTTGGTATGTCGGGGAGGTTAAGTCTGTATTGGGGGAAGGAAACTCTCGCTCGATGTGTTAGTCCTAGATGTTCGGAATTACGACATCATCTTGGGAATGGATTGGCTCGGCGGTTGCTCGGCAACTATCAAATGTGCAAAAAAAATGGGTCATCTTCCGTCTACCTGGAGAGGCTGAATTCTGCTACACAAGTGGTCCAGCAACAAAAGTGTCAAGGACCTGCATGATAATTTTTGTAATGTCAGCTCGGCGGATGCTACACTCTGGGTGCGAGGGATACTTAGCGTCGGTTCGGGACACACAGTTGGATTATGCAAACGTTGAGTCTTCTGCGGAATTTTCTGATATGTTTCTGAGCGAACTACCTGGCATGCCACCCGACCGAGAAATCGAGTTCACCATCAATACCTTCCCAAATACCCAACCGATTTTCAAAGCCCTGTACCGAATGGCCCATGGTGAACTAAAGGAGTTAAAATGCCAACTACAAGAACTTCTTGACCGTAGGTATATTCGTCCGATCGTGTCTCCTTGGGGTATGCATGTACTCTTCGTAAAGAAGAATGATGGGACATTGCGACTCTGCATAGACTATCGGGAGCTAAATAAGGTTACTATCCGAAATAAGTATCCCTTGCCCAGGATCGATGACCTATTTGATCAGTTGTAAGGAGCGTCAGTATTTTCGAAGATAGACCTTCACTCTGGCTACCACCATTTAAAGATCAAGCCAGAGGACATATCGAAGTTAGCATTTTGCACCCGCTATGGACACTATGAGTTTTCTGTCATGTCGTTCGGACTGATGAAAGCCCATGCCGCATTCATGGATTTGATGAACCGGGTATTCCGACCATTCCTTGATAAGTTTGTGGTGGTATTCATAGACGACATCTTAGTATACTCGAAGAATAAGGATGAACACACACGACACCTGCGGATGGTGCTTAAAACTCTTCGAGATAATAAGTTGTTCGTGAAGCTAAGCAAGTGCGAGTTCTGGTTGGACAACATACCTTTCCTCGGGCACATCATTTTTGCGAAGAGCATCTCAGTGGACCCAAAGAAAGTTAAAGCCATCATGGAGTGGAAGAGACCTGAGTCGGCCAGCGACATTCGGAGCTTCCTTGGTCTAATAGGCTACTACATGAGATTCATAAAAGATTTTTCAAGGATCGCTTTGCCTCTGACTCATATCACTCGGAAAGGTGTAAAGTTCGCGTAGTCGGACGACTGTGAAGCTTCATTTGGGGAATTAAAGCAATGACTTGTCTCAGCACCAATTCTCACTCTTCCGGACGGGCCCGATAATTTTAAGATTTATAGCGACGCTTCAGGAAAGGGTTTGGGATGTGTCCTTATGTAGAGGGACAAGATGATATCCTTTGCATCAAGGCAGTTAAAGCCTTACGAAAGGTACTATCCAACAAATGATCTGGAGCTGGCAGGGGTAGTATTCGCGTTGAAGTTTTGGCGGCATTACCTCTATGGAGTACCGTGTAAAAATTTTATAGATCATAAAAGCCTCAAGTACCTCTATATTCAAAAGGATCTAAATTTACAACAACGACGTTGACTTGAACTCCTTAGCGACTTTGACTTGATGATCAGATATATACCGGGCAAGGGCAATGTTATAGCTGATGCACTGAGTCAAGTGTTTGGTAGGAGCTTAACTATAGATGATAGGCTGCGAAGGGATCTGGAAAGTTTGGGTATTACACTCCGAATCAGATACAAAAAGGGGGGCACAAGTGGCTCAGTTTTGCCTCGAACCAGACTTATTGGAGAAAGTTAAGTCCGCTCAGAAGGACGACCTATTCCTAGAGAAGATGCGTAATCTTATCTCAGCAGGAAAGGAGACCGACTTTGCGGTGAGCACAGATAGAATAATGCGGGTAAAAGGAAGATTATGTGTTCCTAACGATGCAAACCTCAGAAAAGAGATACTCACTGAAGCCCATTATGCGAGTTACACTTCACATCCAGGAAGCACGAAGATGTATCGAGACCTTCGTACGACATGTTGGTGGCATGGCCTGAAAAGGGTTGTAGCACTGTTTGTGTCGCAATGCATGACTTGTCAGAGAGTAAAGACCGAGCACCAAAAGCCGGACGGAGAGATGCAGAACCTTGCTATACCGGAGTAGAAATGGGAACACATAACGATGGATTTTATTGTTGGTTTGCAAAAGATGCAACGGGAAAATAATATCGTCTGGGTGTTCGTCGATCGACTCACCAAGTCAGCTCACTTTCTACCTATCAAAGTTACTTAAAGTGCCGACCGTCTGGCTCAGATCTACCTCAATGAGATCGTTTGACTCCACGGTGTGCCCGTATCCATTGTCTCCGATCGAGATGGATGATTCTTATCACGCTTCTGAGAGATCCTTCAGTCAGCAATATGGACAAAGTTAAAGTTTAGCTCCGCCTACCATCCTCAGACGGACGGCAAGACAGAGAGGGTAAACCAAATCCTCGAAGACATGCTATGGCTTTGCGCCTTGGACTTGAAGTCAAGTTGGGACATGCATCTACCGTTAGCCGAATTTGTATACAATAATAGCTATCAATCCAGCATTCAAATGATGCCATATGGGGTGATGTATGGACGAAAGTGTAAATGCCCTATCTATTGGGATAAAGTTAGTGAACGAATTTTTTTTGGCCAGGAGCTCGTAGAACAAACTGTCCAAAAGATCCGTTTGATCCGTGAACGGTTGAAGGTTGTACAAAGCCGTTAAAAGAGTTACTCAAACGCGCACCGTCGACCTCTTGAGTTCCTAGAAGACGATAATGTATTTCTTAAAGTCTTGCACATGCGAGGAGTTACCAGATTTGGAGCAAAATGGACGCTAAGCCCAAGATTTGTCGGCCCGTTCAAAATACTTAAGCAAGTCGCCCCAGTCGTATATCAGATTGCCCTTCCACCGTCATTATCTGAAGTACACGATATCTTTCATATTTCATAGCTTAGGAAGTACGTGTACGATCCGAGTCATGTGGTGGATCTTGATCAACTGGACTTGAAGGTGGACTTGACGTATGTTGAACACCCTGTGCGAATCTTGGATCAAAAGGAGAAGCTTCTTCGAAGTTGATCGGTTTCTCTCGTGTGCGTGCTTTGGAGAAATTATTCGGTCGAGGAGTCGACGTGGGAGGTTGTGTCTGAAATAAATAAAACATTTTCTTCATTATTTCATAGTGGTAGATTCTATTCCTAAGTTTCGTGGACAAAACTTCCTATTAGTTGGTTAGGATGTTGTACCCCATTTCCCCTTTTCGGGGAGCGCGACTAAGAAATACTTTCGGTATCGTTCGATCGGGATAGATTGAATCAAGATATTTTCCTCTTTATGGATTTGCTTCTTCGGAATAGATTCCCATATTCAGTGGACCATGCCCTAAGGATGGACTTAGCAGCAAAGTCAAGAGGGACCTCTCTGCTGCAAGTTTTCGTGCCTAGTTTTCGTTATCGCCTTGTTGCTTTCGTGCTTTTGAGTTGGTTTACAGATTTGCATTTTCTTGAATAGTTTTGATGGATTTTATTACTTTCGTTCGTTGAACTGCATTTCATTCTGAGCTGGAAAAGAGTAAAAGAGTATTAATCATTTATTTGTGGCAATGCAGGTGATCATGCAGTAGATGTCGCGTGAGCGGGGTCTTGAAGCACCCTTTTTTCCTTTTCTCTCCCCACCAACTTGTGAGTGGCTATGATTCGATTTAGTTGACCCTTCTTCCAAGTTTTCACATCTAAATCTTGCCTTCTTAATTGTTTCGATCAAACAATACTACAATAACTAAAAGATGTTAAGATAAAATAGAATAGACTTAGATTACCTTATGCTTGTCAATCAACTTGTGAATGGTTACCTTGTTGCATGCTAGTTCATTTAGAGTATTCTTTCATCATGTTTCAATTCTAGTTAGAATATATATACTTCTTCTATTATTGAGCTATGTATAGAACACACCTTGCTATGCAATAAACTGATCAGGGAGACTATGCAAAATAGATCATGCCATGTTACCTGTCTCATGCTTGTGTTGCCTTAAACTGCCTTGATTGATAACTTAGTAGACTTCGCTTGGTCACAAACAACTTGTGAACAAGGTCTTAGTTCCGGATGACGGTCGCTGTAATGCCCCACAACCGCATGGTGCATTACGCTGAGTCGGATTGAATGAGGCAATGGCTGGTTATATTTCAATTTGTTGGATTTGGGAACACATTGATTTAAGTTGGTTTCATATACAGATCGCAAGTGCAGTTCGATGGAATCAGATGTTCGTTCAGAGCAGTACCGGGATAGCAGGATTTGGAGCGATAATGTCGTCTTTCTTAGTCCGATTGGTCGGATAATTTAGAGAGCTCGACATGCTCGCACAGTCATACCAATTGGGTAGATCATGCTTTGCATCGGACCACGGGTTCAAATCGGCCGTATAGGCAAGGCAGGGTGCTTACCGAAATTAGACTTGGTGAGTGGGCTATGTTCCTTCTCCTCTACTCCTTAATGCCTAATAATATAGAACACACGTAATGGCTTAAACACTTGGACTGGAACTTGGAATCACTACACTGTGGCATGCATAGAGTGTGCGTCGTTTGGTTGGATATAGATTATCGCTTGTGCTGGTTTTGCATTTGGGCAGTTGGAGCTTGAGTGGATCATCTTGGTTGGAACATCGAGGCACTTCGGGCGGACGAGCGAGCGTGCATCCGTGCATGAGTATCAGTTGGGCGCTTTGTCATGCAAAGCATGCAGTTATGGTTCAAAATCGGATAACTGTATTGATGAGAGCATTGTGCCACTATTGGGGCATTGTGCCACTGAGTTTTCTGAGAGAGGGGTGTTGCACCAATTGGAATACTGTGTCGAAGCAGCATAGTGCCTATGTGGATAACTTGATATGGTGTCTTGGGATATAAGTTGGAGAATGGTTATGGTAGTTGGTTGGAATGAGGCTAGGATCGTTTGGTGGGACGAGAATGCTCGATTCTCTCATTATACCTACTTGGTGTCTGCATTGGTCACGGATAACCTGTTGCACACATGGTTTGGTTTTCTCGAACGGGATATGCTCCGGGGCACCAGGACCGTTCGTCCATGGAGGAGACAAATGGTAACGTACCTTGGGCGCGGTGCCGGCAGTTCGATACGACCAGGCAGACTAGCTACTCAGCGCTGGATCGGGTAGAACTGCAGTTGATTAGTCCTTTATGGCTTGGCCAATGACTTCATATAGATAAGAGTTGATTTACTTTGCTTTGGTTTGTGCTTTTCGTGTAGGCGGCGGTCACCTTGCCTCGGCAAGAGTGTGCATATCGATGATTGGATTAATAAGGCTTGGATTGTGTCTTGGATTAAGGATGGATATTGAGGCTTGGATTGTGGTTCGATAGGTTCACACGTTGCTTGGGTTTGAGTATGATCGTTTGCATGCTAGTTTTTTTTGAGTTGGATATATCTACTTGTATATAGACTTGAGTTGAATGCTTGCATGTTTAACCTGTTGTACAGTTTTTCTTAAAATATCATACCTTTGCCATAAAATGAATCTAGGATTCAAGTAGAAAGATCACCATATAACCATTCACTATCTACTTAGTCTCGGTTTAGACGAGTGGTATATGATATATCACATAGTTAAGTGGCATTAAAATATTTTGGACAAGACCTTAATGGAATTGTCGCAATGGACACGGATAACAGAAATATAAGTTGGTTGGTGCACATCGGCTGAGTTAGAAAATAGAACATAGAGCAAGTGAATGTTGAGTTGCAATCGATAGGATCACCCCGGAATAGTCGGTTTGGAATAGACGTTTGTCTACGCAGAGTAACCGCGAGAGCGACTCTATTTTCAAGTGGTATATGGTGCAATAAGAATTTGACTAAGGTATTCTACGTTATACTTGAGCGATCAAGAATGGACTTGTTGTCACGCCCCAGTCCCAAAATACGTAGGACTAGGAACACGTAAGCATGCCAGCCATATGTATATGGCAACTGCAATATATGGATACCATAATACACACGTACGCTGTAGAATGAATATAAACTCACATGTGGTACATCTAATGTCACAAGTAACAGATATGCTAATCTCATCCACACAACAAGTCATAGAAAAGAAATACTAAACTAGAATAAGGAGTCTGAAATATCCAAAATAATAGTCGAGTGGAGACAAATACACTACCAAAGACTATATCCAAAACTAAAATGAGAGAGGAGTATAAAATCTCCAATATAAAATAATGTGAAGATAGAAGTGTATCAGCTAAAAGAATCCATCGCTAGATAATCAACGATGCTCAGAAGGTAAGACCTCCTCGGCAGAAAATAATGCGTCAGGTCCAGGCCCGTACTCCTGCGGATACTCCTGGTCGTCTATACCTGGAAAGGGACCAGGTCCTCAGAGGGACATAACAAGATACATAGAAGCAAGCCAATTTGAATACAGTGAACATGCATAATGTTTGAAAATAAATAAGTACACTGTACAAGACAATCTATATGAATGCAATGAGGATAACTTTTCGACGTATAGGCAAGGGTAGGCTACTCGGTCTAAGCCTCACAACTCACACACCCGTCAATGGACATCAGAAATCGACATACCTCTAGGGTAGCGACCAGCGCGACTCTACAGAAATCGATATACCTCTGGGGTAGCGACCAGCGCGACACACGTCCGTAGTGTGAACTATATACTACGGTTTACCAGAGTGGTTAAAAGCCCATACGCCTAATGATTGTCCTCTATGATACTAAGTGTCAAGTGTGTGTCAACATATCTAATATATAGTAATGACTGAAAGGAACTACACATGCAATAAATAAACAGAAATGCAATAAATATACAGAAATATACTAAGCATGCAAAATACTGTAAGCAATTTGGCAAGGTATCTTGCCTGGCAAGAAAGCTACAAAATATAGTGTCCCGATGTCAACACCAAGAGTCAGAAGCTACGGCCTCAGAATAAACGTCTCCGGATGCTGAAATAAATATCACCAACGTTCCCAGAATAAGCAAAATAGCTAAAAAGCACTTCCCTTTCGTCCAATTTGGACACAGGGGCAAAACGGTAATTTTGGGTAAAAGTGGGGCCACGTATGGCCCACTTTGCACCAAAAAAATGTGCCAAGGGTAACAGTCTCTAAATGGGACAAATTATAGGTCAAACAACTCTAAATGTCAATACGAACCCAACGGTATGTCCAAATGTGGATTTTGATGGACCGAACACAATTTCGCCCAAAAAGTCAACCGTGGGGCCCGCCAATTGGCGACTTGGTCAACTATCTCTGACGTGCGTGCACAAAATGCGCGCGACTTTCGCAAAAGTTGCGACATGGGGTGTGTCCGCAGATACGGGCTGATTCCGGCGCGCACACGCGCCGAATCAGTTTCCGCAAATTTTTACGTGTCCGGTTACGCTGCGCGTACCGTTCGGTACACTTGGTACACGATGGGGCGGTCCCGTTTGGCAGGGCGCGCTCCGTTTCACAACTTTTGGAAATCTGAGAAATGTGGGTTCGCGGGGTTTTCCAACGAATTAAATTCTATCTACAGCAGTTAATAATCTAGGGTTATTTAACAGAAAATAAACTTGGTCAAGTGGTCTACGCATACAAAAAAGAATCATCGAATTCGGATCTCTGTGGTGGGAGATACGAACTTTGAAACATGGGTGATCACCGCAGTTTTCTGCGATCCCAGAATTCGATATATTTCTGCCAACTTTGGCGTTGTTTTCGCCTATGGTTTTGTGTTGTTCGAAGTCTACTATCACACAGATATGGAAGAGGGTTAAGGGGTGAGCATACCGGTGAAGACGGGATTGCGTTTGGTTGAGCGAGGCGACGGGAAACAACTCCGGAACACAGGTACCTCGCTGTAGAATCTGCAGTGCGCGGGGTCGCGGTCGTCGGGATTGGTTTGGAGGGCCTGGCGGGGTTCTCCGGCTGCGGTGGCGGCGCTCTCTAGGTCTATATGGAAAGAAGAAGGGTTTGGATGATTTAGGTTTAGGGTTTGGATGATTTAGGTTTAGGGTTTTAGATGAATAGAATAATATATATATATATATATATATATATATATATATATATATATATATATATATATAGAGAGAGAGAATAAGGGAGGTGAGGTGGCACCTCACTCTCAAAACAAGGGTGGCGGTGATGTGGCACAATCCCAACCACACAAACGAGAGGAGGGGGTTAAGTGCAATTTGCCAATTATGAAATGTGTGGTTAGGATTGTGCCACATCACCGCCACCCTTGTTTTCAAAGTGAGGTGCCATCTCACCTCCCTTATTCTCTCTCTCTATATATATATATATATATATATATATATATATATATATATATATATATGAAAGGGTGAGAGGGGGTTGAATTAAAAGCCGCTGGGGGGTGTTGCTAACGTGGTTAGAAAATACAAAAGGCTCACAAAAAGGTGCTGTGACTATATATATTTGTAAAGGGGGCGGCTGTGGTGTAGCTTGGTTGTTTGGTTCTGTTTTGCTTGTAGCAAGGGAATGGGTTGGTTTGGTTATGGTTATTAATAGTAGTCGTATAGTTAATAATATTAGTTAAATAGTTTTTAATAGTTTCTTTTCCTTTCTTTTTCTTTTCTTTTCTAAATTTCTTTTTTTCCAATTATATATATATATATATATATATATATATATATATATATATATATATATATACTCATAGAAAAATTCTAGATTTATATTAATGCACACCGTTAAGTTAGCAACTACTCAAGGGGTCTCCTACATGAAATAAATTCGAAAAAATTCATAATTGCTCCATAAATCCCCTAAATGGACATATATATATAAATACATAGAAAAATTCTAAAAATATATATTTGTGCACACCATTAAGCTAACAACTGCTCAAGGGGTCTCTTACATGAAATAAATTCGGAAAAATTCCTAATGGTCCCATAAATCTTCTAAGTTCACCAACACCTAAAATAAAAATTAATAAAAATCTATTTCTCCTAATTAACCACTAGTTACTATAATTAAATTAATAATAAATAAAAAAATAAAATTTCTAGGAATGGGGGTTTTACATTCTACCCAACTTACAAAAATTTTGTCCTCGAAATTGACACTAACCCATATTCATAATGATAGCTATAGCTATTATACTATATTGGTATCTAGCAGGACTCCTAAAACTCATGGTCTGCCATTCTAACACTTCCTCATCTATTGTCCATACACTATTCTAACTCGTCTACACTACCCAACTTACAAGAATTCTACTAGTAGTCACATTCTTTGAAGCTATTGTCTAGGTTTGTAAGGCAAATACATTTATTGGGTCGAGAATCTTGGGATACCTGTCTAGAATCTCATAACTATGACTTTTTCCCGTAACCGTCAAGTATCATAGTCTAATACAGCCACGCCACCTGGCCAGTATGGCTGCAAGTAATTCGACTACTCTACCAAAATCGTCTGGCTGTAACTGTCGCTACCTCGCCAGCGATTTGTCATAGTCATCAGTTCGTAACAAGTGCCTTCAACTCTTTCCTAGGCATAGTCTAGATTTTTAGGGAAACACTTAAGGTCTTGACTAACTATTAGGGGTATGATCTAGCTCAAATGATCTAACAATTTCTACTAGACTACATGGTGCTACTTATGGGTTAAACTAATAAAGAATACAGACATTGCTATAGTGCATATACATATTAAGAACTCATCCTTAGTTATCAAGCATTACTAACACATTTATGTTTTACTAACAAAATAGGGGTGAGGTTGATATAAATCAATAATTAATAATGGCACGAAAGATACGGCTATGATAGGAAGAGTTAATCACGAGATAAGAAACGAATATAAAAGAAGAAGATGAGTCACCCAAGAGGGTGAGATAAGGATAGGGGAAGAATACTACTACTGCTACTCACGTCATCCATTAGCATCGCGTGTATTCCATCTGGGTAGAATAGAAATATATCCTCATAACTGCTAAACTACCATATATATAATTCTACATATGTTTGTACATCTAAGATCTTGTGTCACATTGGGGTTATAAGTATGTAAAGACAATTATAACTAAGGTCGTACCTGTATCTACGACTTTCTGTGTCTGCTATCCCATATTTGTCATAATGAGTGCTTGGCCTTGTCCTTGATTGTTCAACTGGGGTCTAGTCCCCTCCATTTGTGCAGACTGTAGAAGCAGTGGTGGGTCCCTTTGGTCTTTTATACTTGAGGGTGTATGCGGTGTTCTTGATTCTAATACCATAGACCCCTGGTTCTGCTGAGGACATTCTCGGGCTTGATGGTGACTTGATCCACATATCATGCACAGTCCCAATCGACGACGATAATCTCTATGAATATGACCGGGTATACCACAAAAGTTACAAGTACGATGCCCCTTGGCTGGATATGGTGCGACATTATCTGGTTGCTGGCTTGTCAAAGGGTGTCGAATGGGTCCTCCTTGCTGTATCCTTACTGGTCCTTGGTGACTTCTCTGTTGAATTCCGTTTCCCTTGCTGATGGCCTCCTGGATCCTGTCCTTTGTCAATAGCTCGGCATAAGAGATCCGGGATTGGGAGCTAGTATAGTGCTGGAGCTCCTGAGTCAGCCCGCGGTGAAACCTCTTAGCCTTCTCCAAGTCATTAGGTATTAGGACTGTGCCATACTTACTGAGGCGGCTAAACTCTGCGTCATACTCATCAACTGTCTTGTTTCCTTGCTCTAGATGGAGGAACTGATCGTACAATGCGTTCCTTACAGTGTCCGAAAAGTACTTTCTCTCAAAGCACTCCAAGAATTCTTTCCAAGTCTGACGCGTACCCAACTGGCGCTCCATTGATTCCCACCAGTGATGCGTGTTGCCTTCTAACTGAGTCCTTACGCCTATCATCCATAGGTCAATAGGTAGTTGTGATGCCTCTAACAACTTCTTGGTATTGGCAATCCAGTTCGTGGTCTCCTCTGGACTCTCATTGCCCTTATATAGCTTAGGGCCCATCTGCACAAAGTCCTTGACTGAACCAACCCGATCTTGTGGTAATGAAACTAGTGCCTGGGTTGGTATAGGGGCTAGTGCAGCCATTCTCTCAAGTGATGCCAGAAATTCTAGCCTCTGCTCTGTTGCTTGCTGCCTATGTTCCTGTATTATCATCTGAAAGAATTGGAACAGCTGTGTCTGGCCATCCTGCGGTGCTAGTGGAGCTGGAAAAGTCCCATTAGGTATCGTGGAAGGGGTTGATGGAATTGGATTGCTAGTCAGTCCATCCGGTCCGGGAAGAAGAGGAGTCGTTGAGGTCACTCATGGTGATTGGTCGTTGTCCCCTGGTGTTTGTGGTGAAAAACGAAAGAATGAAATGTATTCAAGACGGGGTTTATACGAAACCCATTTTCTTTGGTTTACAAACAAACTTGTACAATTTAATCCTATACGAGGATGTCGAAGTACAATTTATAAATCTGGGTGAATATTGCTATAGGTGTCTGATCTGCAGTCGATCACTTTAGCCCTTGGACCACACGATGATGAAGAAGTGCCGTAGAAGACAGGAAGTAGCTTCGAAGGTTGCAAAAGAGGGTGGATGCACGATGCCAAAGTCGTCGATCCCTACTCTTTGCCTGAGCTCCAGATTCCTCTCTCTCAAAGACTCTTCGACCTCTCTTCAATCTCCAATGTTTCGACCCGTAGTTCGATCTTTTTGGAGATTTTTTGACCAATCTCCTCCCTCTCCTCTGTTGATATAGGTCTCTATTTATAGAGTTTTAGTGACAGTGACCACTCAGTCGGTGTAAAAACCGAGGAGTGGACAGTACAGCACCCTTTTACACAACGGTTAAAATAACCAATGCCTGCGTATAGATGATCTTTTGAATAAGCGTGTGACGCGGGTCCAACTAAGGGACAAAACGCGTATAACTGCTACGAAGATCACGACGTAAAAGCCACGCAGGTAGGTATCCCTCATGTAGAAGAGGTTGGCGTAGAAGCCAATGTCTGTCACCATGGCGTAGAAGCCAAGTAGGCATAGAAGCCGAGTGGGCGTAGGAGCCGAGTGGGCGTAGGAGCCGAGTGGCCATAGAGGCCGAGTGGGCGTAGAAGCCGAGTGGTCATAGAGGCCGAGTGGGCATAGAAGCCGAGTGGTCGTAGAAGCCGAGTGTTGATGTGGACGTCTTAGCCGGAATTATGGCTTTTGAAGATATAATCAAATCCCTTGCATTAAATGCAGAGATCTGCCACCATCCTGTGCATTAAATGCAGATGCTTGTCTTTAAGATTTGCTATCATTCTGCACATTAAATGTAGATACGCGTCTTGAATCCTGTACGCAGAGTAGCTGCTGACGTGGCAGGCTGTTTGTCCTCCGCGGAGCGTAAGAAGGTCACGTCTGCCTGTGTAGAACTAGGCAGCGTATTTCCTTGTATGCGTAGGAGTAGTTTACGCGAAGGGGATGTCACTAAACGACGGTTCGGTGACATTTAATCAAATCCCTTGCATTAAATGCAGAGATCCGCCATTATTCTGTGCATTAAATGCAGAGACACATTTTTGAAGGTCTACAGCCCTTCTGTGCATCAAACGCAGAGACGTGCCTCGAGAAACTATCACCGCTCTGTGCATTAAATGCAGAGGCGTGCCTCGAGCCCTGTAAGAAGTGCAGCTTTCGACGGCAGGCGGTTTATCTTCCGCGGAGCGTAAACAGCTCACATCCGCCTGTGTAAAACTAGGCGGCGTAGTCCTCTGTACGTGAAAAAGCGGTTTACGCAAAGGGAAAGGCAGTAAACGACAGCCTGGGTTGCAGTGTCGCGCCATCATTATAGCCATCGCCTGGGTAGTCGAGCAGTATCCCTTTGTCAGAAGTCCAGACGTCAGGTTCATTTGCAGGACATGACAGGTTCACTTCGGAGAACACGAAGCGTTCCTCGTACGTTTTAATGCTGCATTGAAAGCGGATGTGTTTTTACGCCATATAGGCGACGAAGCCCTCTGTTTTACGCTGAAGCAGCCTGGACATACTGCACTTATGCGGATGGTCCTTTGAGTTTTAATATTTCACGTTGTGCTCAGCGAAAAAAAGCTCTTGATTTGCATGCTTGATGGCTCTGAGGTCATCTCTTTACGCTGCCCCGTACCAATAAGCTGCGTATAGCCATCCAGCATATTTTTCATGCTTCTACACCTGGAGACGTATTGTCCCCGGTGGCGGCATGCCCGTTATGCAAATTCATCTCTGTAAGAGATGGACGAAGGATTAAGAAGAGTACATGAATCAAGCAGGATGCAAGCACTTAAGTAGGACATGTTGGAAGGAAGGTAAGTTATAGTCAAGTGTGGATGAGATCTAAAATTCTAATCCTAGGTGCAGGCCCGCTCGGTACAGTTACGTAACCGAAATGGCTAACTAGACCTGCATGGGCCACCACAAAAACATGTCACGCTCCAGTCCTAAAATATGTAGGACTAGGAACACGTAAGCATGCCAGCCGTATGTATATGACAACTCCAATATATGGATACCATAATACACACGTACGCTGTAGAATGAATATAAACTCACATGTGGTATATATAATGTCACAAGTCACAGATATGCTAATCTCATCCACACAACAAGTCATAGAAAAGAAATACTAAACTAGAATAAGGAGTCTGAAATATCCAAAATAATAGTCGGGTGGAGACAAATCCACTACCAAAGATTATATCCAAAACTAAAATGAGAGAGGAGTATAAAATCTCCAATATAAAATAATGTGAAGACAGAAGTGTATCAGCTAAAAGAATCCATCGCTAGATAATCAACGATGCTCAGAAGGTAAGACCTCCTCGGTAGAAAATAATGCGTCAGGTCCAGGCCCGTACTCCTGCGGATACTCCTGGTCGTCTATACCTGGCAAGGGACCAGGTCCTCAGAGGGATATAACAAGATACATAGAAGCAAGCCAATTTGAATACAGTGAACATGCATAATGTTTGAAAATAAATAAGTACGCTGTACAAGATAATCTATATGAATGCAATGAGGACAACTTTTTGACGTATGGGCAAGGGTAGGCTACTCGATCTAAGCCTCACAACTCACACACCCGTCAATGGACATCAGAAATCGACAAACCTCTGGGGTAGCGTGTAAAACCCCCTTCCTAGAAAATCATATATACCCTTTTATTTATTAATTGTTAATTAAATTGTAGTAATTAGGTCTAAATAGGATAAATAGATTTTTAATAATTTTTATGTTAGGTGTTCGGGCACTTAGAGGACTTGTGGGACCATTAGGAATTTTTAGAAATTTATTCCATGTAGGAGACCCCTTGAGCTGTTGCTAGCCTAACGATGTGCATTACCCTAAGCTATAAATTTTCTTATGAGTATATATATATATATGTATATACAAATATATATATATGTATATATATTTTATAAAGAAAGAAAAGAAAAGAAAATAAGAATTAATTTAATAATAATAATAATAATAATATAATAATAACTACTATATTAAGAAGCAAGCAACTTTTGCATTTGCTTTAAGACCTTCAGCCAATCCCTTGCTGCAACCTAGCGTTTGTTGTTATTCCCTTAACCCCTTCAGCAAGTATACAACGGAGCCCGCCCCTATTTGCCAGAAGCCCGCCCACTTCACCCGACCTTTCACCCTTCGACCAAACCGCATCCCTCTCTCTCCCTTAATATATATATATATATATATATATATATATATATATATATATATATATATATATATATATATAGTTAGCTCTCTTAAAATCCTAACCTATTTCCAGACCTCCTCTTCCCATCTAGAACCGTCACCGCAGCCAGAGAAGCCTCCCCAAGCCATCCAACCATCCCGTCGACGCCGACCTCGCGAACTGCAGTTTCCCACTAGAGGCACCTTCGCTCCGGCGTGATTTTCTGTCGACTCGCTCATCCAAACGCTGTTCCGTTTTCATAGGTATGATCTCCCCTTAACCCTCTCCAATATTTGTTTTATAGCCAACCTCGGAAAACGTGTGCCCCTAGGTAAAAAACAGCGCCCAAGTTGGCCCGGACTTACCCAATTCGAAAATCGCAGAAACTTGCGATGATCACCCATATTGTCGAGTTCGTATCTCCCACCACAGAGATCCGAATTCGATGATTCTTTTTGATACCTGTAGAATACTTAACCTAGTTTATTTTCTGTATAATAACCATGTGCTATTAGTCGCTGTGGAGATAATTATATTCGTCACAAAACTGCGCGCACCCACTTTTTCCAGATTTCCAAAAGTTGGAGATCATAGCGCCCCGCCAAACGGGACCGCCTCGCTGTGTGCCAAGTGTACCGAATGGTACACACAGCGTAATCGGACACATGAAAATTCGTGGAGACTGATTCGGACCCGTGAGCGCGCCGGAATCAGGCCGTATCCGCGGACACATTTCGTGTCGCCACTTTTGTGGAACTCGCGCGTATTTTGTGCACGCTTGTCAGATTGCGACGAAACCTGCGCCACTGGACTCGTGGTAACGCGCTGGTCCTGTGACCCAATTTTCATGCATTTCTGAGACGGTTGACCAGATCGCCAATTGGCGGGCCCTACAGTTGACTTTTTGGACCAAATTTTGTTCGGCTCATCGGAATCCATATTTGGACATACCGTTGGGTTCGTATGGACATCTAGAGTTATTTGACCTATAGTTTGTCCCATTTAGAGACTGTTACCCTCGGCACGTTTTTCGGTGCAAAGTAGGCCACACATGGACCCCACTTTTGTCCGAAATTACCGTTTTGCCCCTGTATCCAAATTGGACGAAAGGGATGTGCTTTTTAGCTATTTTGCTCATTCCGGAAACGTTGGTGATATTTATTTCAGCATCCGGAGACATTTGTTCTGTGGCCGTAGCTTCTGGTCCTGTGTATTGGATATTTGGGCGCGTACATTTTGCAGCTTCTTGCCAGACAAGTATACATTGTCATTGTACTGTTATTTATATTCTATATGTTGCATGCATCTTTATTTTCTGTCCTTAGTTCATATATTTTAATTGTTATATAAAATGCTCGCGATGGTGACGTCGCGATAGGTTTTTATTTATGTATTGCATTGACCTTGTTCATGAGACTACCCCATTATCATGTAGCACCATTAGGTTTCATTTGACTGTGACACATATTTTTACACGAGTTGTGAGTCTCATATAGATCACGGACGCACGTATTGACTGATCATCGGTACGTGTGGGACGTGCGTTAGGAATAACTGCTGTTAGAAACTTTGCATGCTAGTAGACTTGGCAGAAATTAGAGGTCCATGGACATAGCCTATTATAGTACGATGGTCCCATCCTTGTCCTTGTTTGGTTGCAGGATTGGGCTAGGTTACTAAGAATAGGCTATGGACCAAATCGTGTCATGGATGTGACATGCTTAGAACATGAGGTGGGGAGAACAACAAGTACCGCATTTGAGCTCCTTTGCACTTTCTCCTGTACGCCCGGATTCTCCGCTGGAGATACGGGTCATGATGACCACTATATATTATGTACTATCAGGCGGGCCACCGGCGTTCAAAAGACGACGTGCCTTTTAGGCCCCTGGATCTTCAAAAGAGAACCATGCAAAATCCCAGTTTTCAGCCAGATAGCTCACTTGTGGGAAAAGTTGTTCTTAAACTGCATTCACTTTAGATGGTTAGGCGACCCCATTGGATGTTTATTTTTAGTACTTTATTGGCATGTGTTTAAGTATACTTGTTATGTCCCTCTGAGGACCTGGTCCGCTGCCAGGTGTACCTGTTCTTGAGTATTGCAGGAGCACAGATTTGGAAGGATATAGATGCTTCGTAGATGTCTTCTCTTCGAGCCGTGATTGGCAGCTGGTACTTATATTGTTTGAGTGAGTTGTACTTATATTGTATTTACTTTTCCCATTCGAGTTGGTAGTGGATTTATTTCCATCCAACTATCATCCTTAGATACTTCTTATTGAGATCTAGTTTCATAGATACTGGTTATTTATTTCTATATGATTTTGGTGGATGAGATTTAGATTTTACCCTGTGACTTGTATTATATTTTTACCACTTGTGGATTTGATATTCATAATACAGCGTACGTATGGATTTGGTTTCCATATATTGGAGTTTCCATATCCATGCGGCTGGCATGCTTACGTGTCCTAGTCCTACGTATTTTTGGGACTGGAGCGTGACATGTTTTTCTGGTGGCCCATGCAGGTCCAGAGCATATTGTCTCGGTTACGTTATTGTACCGAACAAGCCTGCACCTAGGACTAGAATATAGGATCTCATCCATAATTGACTATGATTGATCTTCCTCCTCTCTGTTCTATTTTGAACAAATGCATCCTGCTTGATTCTTGTGCTTCCCTAATAGTTCTTTAAGTATAGCCTTCTCCTAGAATATAGAAGTTCCTGTTGTTAGATGATAATTAGAGTAGCACACCTATTTAGAATACAACGAGATTATAGATACATCACTAAGTTTAGAATATCTAGCGAACCCTAGAATTCCTTATCCCTATAATTGGTTTACCATTACCCGGATGTATTATGAGGACTTGAGAGTAGTATAGACACTACTAGAGTTAGTTAGAAGGTTACCATAATGTTGCCCCTAGCATTGAGGAACCCATAGAAAACCAAAACTTAATATTTGGACTGAACCTAACCTTCATAGTTAGATAATATTGGAACTATAAACTTAGATCATTGTCTTATTATTAATAGACAGCACCCTAGGAGGCCTAGAGGAATGTAATCAACACTTCTCCCTTGATCATACCCCGAACATAGCAACTAACACCCCACTCCCCTTAGAGAACCATGATGCTATCTAGAGCCCTCTATCTTTATTTTATATTGTTTCCCTGCGACCACAGCGCTCGCTATTTTGCGACGGCTAATTACGTTTCTTCTCTTCATCTTTCAACTCGTGCCATCTGACACTTCGGATAGTAGGCCAAGTAATTTTATTCTTTGTTAAGGGCTCATAGTTTGCTAGGATTATAGTTGTAGCCTTGAATGTGAAATTTTTATGCTTGGTAGTTAGAACTTGATAAGTTTAAGTTGCTTTGTAGATTGTGACCGATGATTAACCCTTAGTTTTTAAATCGCGTAATTTGTACCCTCACCTCGATACACGTTAGACCCTTCCCCTTTAACGGCTAGTAACTCTTCTATCTTTTCCATTGATACTTGCTTATAAGTGCTATGACTAAGACTTAGGATGACCATTACCTACATAAAAAGGATACCCTAATCAATACCAAGATTTTTCCTCATATATCCTAATAAGAGTTTCTGTTTTATTTACATGTGCAAGATTAATGTGTAGGACCCTCTTAAGACTGTCACCGTATTAGTTTAATTCTTATAAGTTGGGTAGTATACCTCACCACCTAGTATCATATAGCCCTTGTGATCCATTGATGAAGTGTAACTGAATGACATTAATTGTATGTTAACAATAAGATGATAGTGTTTATTCAGACTATAGAACTTAGAGGCTCATACCCCTACTTTGTCGACTATCAACTTAGACAAGGATTAATATGATAACCGTAGAGATTGTAGAGTCTTTGTTATTGCTGCTTATGTTGTTTTTGTTTTTGCAAACTTGAATTAGTTGTAACTTCTCTCGTCATAATCCAGCGTTATATTTTCTGTGCTACCTCGACTTATGCTGCTATTATAGCCTAGTCTTTGCAAGCTTATTTTTTTTTTATCGAGCTTGATCAGGAGACATGTATTATTGGGGACGCCTACTGATACAATTGTCTAATCAGAATTAGTGTATTACGGTCTGGACAACCTTAGTACATTTTGGTTTGCCCTTCGCATAACTACTTTACGTGGATTGGGATATGTAAAGATTAGTAGACGAATATACTTGCCCTAGACATGTCTAAGCGTATCGTATCAGTTACATAACTGTACTAATACGAACAGGCAAACAAGGGATTACCAAAATAGGATTTCAATCCACAACTGCTTTGACAATTCCCATTGAATTATTTAAACGCCTTGATCCCGATACTTCTATTCTATTACCTCTCCCTTAAACTCTTTATTATTGATCTCCGTCTTCCCTTATTTCGGAAAGACGAAACCTCGTGCTTGGTATAAGTTTGATACACAGAGAGTACTAGATATACCCATAGGCCGATCACATACTTGAGGATTATTCTTCCGTAATTAAGGACATATCATATGTGATATGATCGGCGTTGAAGTTTCGAGGATTGAACGACATGAGTAAATAAATTAAGGGATATTTTCTTAAGGTATATAGCCTTATGTTATAGATGGGTACATTCTAAGTTGGGTAGTAGTGCATTGTCAACTCGGGAGGAATTTCTCTTAGATTATGATCGAGTAAGACTAGATTGGGAGAGATTCAAGCCATTGTAATTTTGAGAAATTTAGAAGGATGACTAAAATGATGAGGACCAATGAATTGATATTGAGGATCCAATATTTATACCTTAATTGCATGAGTTAAATTTTTAAACAATGAAGGTAGAATCACCAATTTGAATTTAGAGGGTAAATATAGAATTTTAGACTTGAATATTGGTGGACTGCATTTAAATTATTTTTCAATTTGGCGATTTGAATTAAGAAATAAAATTTTGGTTGGACGACCTATTTGAAATAATGAGGATGTGAATGGAATTTAAAGAGATGAGGCATACAAAATTTTATAAGTGAAAATGGGAATATATTGGACTCAAACCACTTCTAAAGGAGATTATGATAGTTAGAGATCGTGAGGTAAAAGTTATATGCGTATGTAAATCTTGGAGATGTTATGTGGATATGGATAATTTGAAACAAGGGGAGAAGAGATAACCATAGGTTAAATTTTGATTGGAGCAGTGGTCATCTTAACCTAGAAGTGATTGCAATGGATATGATTAGGATTTTAGTTACCGCAAGAAGATTGCGACTGACTTGCTTTATTGTACATAAAGGATTAACCGATTCTGCCTTATTTCAATTTTTAGGAAGACATTGTTTTAAGTTAGACAGATTGTGAACCCCTCACCCAAAATTTGACCTACTTGGCTGAGTTAGTGAGACTAAGGCTAGCTTGAATCCACTTAGAATAGAACACGGTATTTTTATTTAGTTTTACAACATGATATCACTTGACACGCCTTACCATTGCTACGATAAATGGAGCAAGTCACTAGTCACTGCCTTCCTACAAATTCTACACCCTTATCCTAGACATGCCCATCATCCAATTCTCATCTTTGTGCAATTTTCCAATTGTGGGACGCTTTTATTCAAAAGAGCATTTATGTGTCCACACCATTGGACATGACACATGAAGAAACCTATTTTTTTCGCTCATATGGATTTTTCCATGATTTTTTTTTCGGGATGTGCAACGTGTAAACATCGCCCACCCCTTTAAACCTAGCCTTGCATTTTAAACAATGCAAATCTTATACCATCATTGTATTCTATCGTGGCTTAAATTTAATTTCGAGGACGAAATTTTTATAAGTTGGGTAGAATGTAAAACCCCCTTCCTAGAAAATCATATATACCCTTTTATTTATTAATTGTTAATTAAATTGTAGTAATTAGGTCTACATAGGAGAAATAGATTTTTAATAATTTTTATGTTAGGTGTTCGGACACTTAGAGGACTTGTGGGACCATTAGGAATTTATTCCATGTAGGAGACCCCTTGAGCTGTTGCTAGCCTAACGATGTGCATTACCCTAAGCTATAAATTTTCTTATGAGTATATATATATATATATATATGTATATACAAATATATATATATGTATATATATTTTATAAAGAAAGAAAAGAAAATAAAATAAGAATTAATTTAATAATAATAATAATATAATAATAATAACTACTATATTAAGAAGCAAGCAACTTTTGCATTTGCTTTAAGACCTTCAGCCAATCCCTTGCTGCAACCTAGCGTTTGTTGTTATTCCCTTAACCCCTTCAGCAAGTATACAACGGAGCCCGCCCCTATTTGCCAGAAGCCCGCCCACTTCACCCGACCTTTCACCCTTCAACCAAACCGCATCCCTCTCTCTCCCTTAATATATATATATATATATATATATATATATATATATATATATATATATATATATATATATATATAGTTAGCTCTCTTAAAACCCTAACCTATTTCCAGACCTCCTCTTCCCATCTAGAGCCGTCACCGCAGCCAGAGAAGCCTCCCCAAGCCATCCAACCATCCCGTCGACGCCGACCTCGCGAACTGCAGTTTCCCACTCGAGGCACCTTCGCTCCGACGTGATTTCCCGTCGACTCGCTCATCCAAACGCTGTTCCGTTTTCATAGGTATGATCTCCCCTTAACCCTCTCCAATATTTGTTTTATAGCCAACCTCGGAAAACGTGTGCCCCTAGGTGAAAAACAGCGCCCAAGTTGGCCCGGACTTACCCAATTCGGAAATCGCAGAAACTTGCGATGACCACCCATATTGTCGAGTTCGTATCTCCCACCACAGAGATCCGAATTCGATGATTCTTTTTGATACCTGTAGAATACTTAACCTAGTTTATTTTCTGTATAATAACCCTGTGCTATTAGTCGCTGTGGAGATAATTATATTCGTCACAAAACTGCGCGCACCCACTTTTTCCAGATTTCTAAAAGTTGGAGATCATAGCGCCCCGCCAAACGGGACCGCCCTGTCGTATGCCAAGTTTACCGAACGGTACACACAGCGTAATCGGACACATGAAAATTCGTGGAGACTGATTCGGACGCGTGAGCGCGCCGGAATCAGGCCGTATCTGCGGACACATTTCGTGTCGCCACTTTTGTGGAACTCGCGCGTATTTTGTGCACGCTTGTCAGATTGCGACGAAACCTGCGCCACTGGACTCATGGTAACGCGCTGGTCCTGTGACCCAATTTTCACGCATTTCTGAGACGGTTGACCAGATCGCCAATTGGCGGGCCCCACAGTTGACTTTTTGGACCAAATTTTGTTCGGCTCATCGAAATTCACATTTGGACATACCGTTGGGTTCGTATGGACATCTAGAGTTGTTTGACCTATAGTTTGTCCCATTTAGAGACTGTTACCCTCGGCACGCTTTTCGGTGCAAAGTGGGCCACACATGGACCCCACTTTTGTCCGAAATTATCGTTTTGCCCCTGTGTCCAAATTGGACGAAAGGGATGTGCTTTTTAGCTATTTTGCTCATTCCGGAAATGTTGGTGATATTTATTTCAGCATCCGGAGACATTTGTTCTGTGGCCTTAGCTTCTGGTCCTGTGTATTGGACATTTGGGCGCGTACATTTTGCAGCTTCTTGCCAGACAAGTATACCTTGCCATTGTACTGTTATTTATATTCCATATATTGCATGCATCTTTATTTTCTGTCCTTAGTTCATATATTTTAATTGTTATATAAAATGCTCGCGACGGTGACGTCGCGATAGGTTTTTATTTATGTATTGCATTGACCTTGTTCATGAGACTACCCCATTATCATGTAGCACCATTAGGTTTCATTTGACTGTGACACATATTTTTATACGAGTTGTGAGTCTCATATAGATCACGGACGCACGTATTGACTGATCATCGGTACGTGTGGGACGTGCGTTAGGAATAACTGCTGTTAGAAACTTTGCATGCTAGTAGACTTGGCAGAAATTAGAGGTCCATGGACATAGCCTATTGTAGTACGGTGGTCCCATCCTTGTCCTTGTTTGGTTGCAGGATTGGGCTAGGGTACTAAGAATAGGCTATGGACCAAATCGTGTCATGGATGTGACATGCTTAGAGCATGGGGTGGGGAGAACAACAAGTACCACATTTGAGCTCCTTTGCACTTTCTCCTGTACGCCCGGATTCTCCGCTGGAGATACGGGTCATGATGACCACTATATATTATGTACTATCAGGCGGGCCACCGGCGTTCAAAAGACGACGTGCCTTTTAGGCCCCTGGATCTTCAAAAGAGAACCATGCCAAATCCCAGTTTTCAGCCAGATAGCTCACTTGTGGGGAAAGTTGTTCTTAAACTGCATTCACTTTAGATGGTTAGGCGACCCCATTGGATGTTTATTTTCAGTACTTTATTGGCATGTGTTTAAGTATACTTGTTATGTCCCTCTGAGGACCTGGTCCGCTGCCAGGTGTACCTGTTCTTGAGTATTGCAGGAGCACAGATTTGGAAGGATATAGATGCTTCGTGGATGTCTTCTCTTCGAGCCGTGATTGGCAGCTGGTACTTATATTGTTTGAGTGAGTTGTACTTATATTGTATTTACTTTTCCCATTCGAGTTGGTAGTGGATTTGTTTCCATCCAACTATCATCCTTAGATACTTCTTATTGAGATCTAGTTTCATAGATACTGGTTATTTATTTCTATATGATTTTGGTGGATGAGATTTAGATTTTACCCTGTGACTTGTATTATATTTTTACCACTTGTGGATTTGATATTCATAATACAGCGTACGTATGGATTTGGTTTCCATATATTGGAGTTTCCATATCCATGCGGCTGGCATGCTTACGTGTCCTAGTCCTACATATTTTTGGGACTGGGGCGTGACATAGCGACCAGCGCGACTCTACAGAAATTGACATACCTCGGGAGTAGCGACCAGCGCGACACACGCCCGTAGTGCGAACTATATACTACGGTTTACCAGAGTGGTTAAAAGCCCATACGCCTAATGATTGTCCTCTATGATACTAAGTGTCAAGTGTGTGTCAACATATCTAATATATAGTAACGACTGAAAGGAACTACACATGCAATAAATAAACAGAAATGCAATAAATATACAGAAATATACTAAGCATGCAAAATACTGTAAGCAATTTGGTAAGGTATCTTGCCTGGCAAGAAAGCTGCAAAATGTAGTGTCCCGATGTCAACACCAAGAGTCAGAAGCTACGGCCTCAGAATAAACGTCTCCAGATACTGAAATAAATATCACCAACGTTCCTAGAATAAGCAAAATAGCTAAAAAGCACTTTCCTTTCGTCCAATTTGGACACAGGGGCAAAACGGTAATTTCGGGTAAAAGTGGGGTCCACGTGTGGCCCATTTTGCACCGAAAAAATATGCCAAGGGTAACAGTCTCTAAATGGGATAAATTATAGGTCAAATAAATCTAAATGTCAATACGAACCCAACGGTATGTCCAAATGTGGATTTCGATGGGCCGAACACAATTTTGCCCAAAAAGTCAACCGTGGGGCCCGCCAATTGGCAACTTGGTCAACTATCTCAGAATTGCGTGAAAATTGGGTCACAGGACCAGCGCGTTACCATGAGTCCAGTGGCATAAGTTTCGTCGCAATCTGACGTGCATGCACAAAATGCGCGCGACTTTCGCAAAAGTTACGACGCGGGGTGTGTCCGCGGATACGGGCTGATTCCGGCACGCACACGCGTCCGAATCAGTTTTCGTGAATTTTTACGTGTTCAGTTATGCTGCGCGCACCGTTCGGTACACTTGGTACACGACGGGGCGGTTCCGTTTGGCGGGACGCGCTCCGTTTCACAACTTTTAGAAATCTGGGAAAAGTGGGTTCACGGGGTTTTCCAACGAATTAAATTCTGTCTACAGCAGTTAATAATCTAGGGTTATTTAACAGAAAATAAACTAGGTCAAGTGGTCTACGTATTCCAAAAATAATCATCAAATTCGGATCTCTGTGGTCGGAGATACGAACTCCGAAACATGGGTGATCACCGCAGTTTTCTGCGATCCAAGAATTCGGTCTATTTTTGCCAACTTTGGCGTTGTTTTCGCCTATAGTTTCGCATTGTTCAAGGTCTACTATCACACAGATATGGAAGAGGGTTAAGGGGTGAGCATACCGGTGAAGACGGGGTGGCGTTTGGTTGAGCGAGGCGACGGAAAATAACTCCGGAACACAGGTACCTCGCTGTGGAATCTGCAGTACGCGGGGTCGCGGTCGTCGAAATTGGTTTGGACGGCCTGGCGGGGTTCTCCGGCTGCGGTGGCGGCGCTCTCTAGGTCTATATGGGAAGAAGAAGGGTTTGGATTATTTAGGTTTAGGATTTTAGATGAATAGAATAATATATATATATATATATATATATATATATATATATATATATATATATATATATATATGAAAGGGTGAGAGGGGGTTGAATTAAAAGCCGCTGGGGGGTGTTGCTAACGTGGTTAGCAAATACAAAAGGCTCACAAAAAGGTGTTGTGACTATATATATTTGTAAAGAGGGCGGCTGTGGTGTAGCTTGGTAGGTTGGGTTCTGTTTTGCTTGTAGCAAGGGAATGGGTTGGTTTGGTTATGGTTATTAATAGTAGTTGTATAGTTAATAATATTAGTTAAATAGTTTTTAATAGTTTCTTTTTCTTTCTTTTCCTTTCTTTTTCTTTTCTAAATTTCTTTTTTTCCAATTATATATATATATATATATATATATATATATATATATATATATATATATATATATTTATATATACTTATAGAAAAATTCTAGATTTATATTAATGCACACCGTTAAGTTAGCAACTACTCAAGGGGTCTCCTACATGAAATAAATTCAAAAAAATTCATAATTGCTCCATAAATCCCCTAAATGCACATATATATATAAATACATAGAAAAATTCTTAAAAAATTTATTTGTGCACACCATTAAGCTAGCAACTTCTCAAGGGGTCTCTTACATGAAATAAATTCGAAAAAATTCCTAATGGTCCCATAAATCTTCTAAGTTCACCAACACCTAAAATAAAAATTAATAAAAATCTATTTTTCCTAATTAGCCACTAGTTACTATAATTAAATTAATAAAAAAAATTACGTTTCTAGGAATAGGGGTTTTACACTTGTGCAAATGGAAGTATCGTTGGACTTGAGTGATGGACGAGAACGGAATCAACAAAAAAAAAGTGTTTGGAATTTGAAGGATTGATGCGGACCAAGTATTGGAAACAAGTGGAGATCGATTAGATGAAAACCTGAATATCAGAGTTTGCTTGCACGATATGGAAGTTCGATGGAGCATTCATGGATACAAAGAGAGAGTTGAGCATGAGGAACGAACAACTGGGATATGCATGAGCGGGCGATGGGTGAATCGAAGGATAGAGAGCGCAGACTATGAATTTTGGCAATACATTAGAGCTGTTGGTTAAGTAATGAAACACGATCTGGTTTGGAGGGACAATGTGATGGATTCGTACGGACTTGAAGGATTTTGGATATTGGCGCTCGAGAAGTTGGAATCATGGTTTAGCGGAAGTAAAATTTGGCAAAATGGTGCAACGATGGTAGACAAATTTTTCGGAAGATATAAACGGGCACGAGGCAAGTCTAATTGATGTTAAGTCAGATTGAAAGTTAACACTTGCAGTACTGAGACGGATTGAGGCAACAAGTAAAGGCAATATGATTTAAGATTTGTATTGGAACTGATACACGAGTCATTTAGAGTATATAGACTAATCGAAAAATAGAGAAATCAAGACGGGCTAAGGAATGGAATGAGAGCAAGGATTGTGGCGGATGAACTTTTAAAGATAGCTAAACGAGAGGGCAACATTGGAGCAAAATACTGTGCTGCTCGAGCAAGTTGGACGTGCACTGTAAAATATGCCATACGGATAGCAATTGGAGCAAGTCTATGGTTTCAGGAATCGTTGAAAGTGGTAGTGCGAGAAGTCGAATATGGCAGTTCATAAATTTTGGTAGATTCATGGCAGAACGGCGGAGTGATGGAAGACGGTTTCAACAAGCATAATTCTCGATTTGTGGCTTGGATAGATAGTAAGACTCTAGGTGGTTAAGCTGCGTTTGGTTGATAGATTTATCAGAGGTAGTGCATGAAGTTCTCGGAGTTAGAAGTTCGTTCGGATGGAATGGTTGGATTATGGCTCAGATTTGCAGAGGAGATATAGTATGGTTCGTAGTAACTATACATCGTGATGACTTACAATTATCAAGCGTAGCTTCGGGACAACTGACCCTAGTGACTTGACCGCCAAATCAAAGATGAATATTATAGACCCATAGAACGACCCTTGTGACGGCACATTTGGGAATGCGTTAAGGATGAATGTAAGTAGTGTATGTTGGAGATTTATCTTAGTGACTGAGTGTTAGATTTGAGAGATCCTTGGGATAGCCTTCAGCTGAAGATACAGCCAGAAGATCGAAGCGATGGTGGAAATAGCCTAAGTCAACTGATGAGATTCGGAGTCACAGATTTTTGAAGATGGCATCGCCTCTGACTCATCGTGCTCCGGAAGGGAATATCATTTATATGAATTGACGACTGTAAAACTAGCTTGTGAAGTTAAAGCAACGTCTCGTTCAGAACAAATCTTTGCAATATTGGAAGGGGCAGATGTGCCTCATATCTACAAGATACATCGGAACTTAGTCTGGGATACGTGCTCGTAAAGAAAGCGAAGGTGGTATCCTATGCTTCGAGGCAGTGGAAGCAGCACGAAGAACTATTCCATGTGCGACCTAAGAATTGTGGCGAGTGTGTCCACGTTAAAATCGTGGCAACACTATCCCTATGGCATGGCGGCAAAATCTTCGTGGATCACATGAACCTTAATATAGATGTTCACCCAGTGAGGTATTAGAATTGAGGAAGTGGTGTTGGGCTGAGCTGATCTAAGAGCATAGTTTGATATTTGGGTAAGTCGCCTAGCTGGGGTAGTATCAGTTGTGATGATCGTTCGGAGCAAGTTATAATATTTGGAGATAGTGCTTGCAGAACATTATGCGATTGGAGTCATGCTAGAGTTTGGTTAGTTGGGTTTGGATGGTGCTAGTGTGGATTCAGAAATAGTTGGATAGATTGAGTTAGAATATGAACTGATTTGAGTCAGGTGGGAAGATCGTTAGTAGAAAATTATCGTATTTGAGTATAGAGCTTATGCGAATATGTTGGAATGAACGCCAGGATTGGTTCAATTGGGAGTGAAGCGAATGAATACCTTGGACATAAAGATACCCTTGTAACTTATCCAAATTTGCTATCGCTAAGCTCGGCTGAATTATATTTATTTTATGGACGCCTTAAATATGTGTACGATCTAAAACTAAGTGATATGAGGAATTCGTATTGAGCTACAAGAAGGATGTGGGAATATAAAATTTGTACGAGTGTTCAGCGTGAGCGAGATGCTAAGTCTGGATTAAGAGAATGTGAGTTGCGTGGAACAGAGTTATAGATTGGGCAAGTGACATATGAGTAAAGAATGGATACTGGTTTGGTTCGAGGACGAACCTGATTCTAAGTGGTATATTATGTAATACCCCACAACCGCACAGTGCATTATGCTGATTCGGATTGAATGAGGCAATGGCTGGTTATATTTCGATTTGTTGGATTTAGAAATAAGTATTGATTTGATTTGGTTTCATGTGCAGATCGCAAGCGGAGTTCGATAGAATCAGATGTTCGTTCAGAGCAGTACCGGGATAGCAGGATTTGGAACGATAATGTCGTCTTCCTTAGTCTGATCGGTCGAATGATTTGGAGAGCACGGCCTGCTCGCACGGCCTGCTCGTACGGCCATACCAATTGAGTAGATCATGCTTTGCATCGAACCACTGGTTTAAGGGATCGACCGTATCGGCAAGGCAGGGTGCTTAACAGAATCAGACTTGGTAAGTGGGCTTTGTCCCTTCTCCTCTACTCCTTCATGCCTAATAATATGGAACACACGTAATAGCTTAAACACTTGGGCTGGAACTTAAAATTACTACACTGTGGCGTGCATAGAGTGTGCGTTATTTGGTTGGATATAGATTATGGCTTGTGTTGGTTTTGCGTTTGGGCAGTTGGAGCTTGAGTGGATCATCTTAGTTGGAACATCGAGGCACTTCGGGATGGCGAGCGAGCGTGCATCCGTGTACGAGTATCAGTTGGATGCTTTGTCATACAAAATATGCAGTTGTGGTTCAAAACCGAACAACTGCATCAGTGAGGGCATTGTGCCACTATTGGGTCATTGTGCCACAAAGTTTTCTGAGTGAGGGGTGTTGCACCAATTGGAATACTGTGTCGAAGCGGCATAATGCCTATGTAGATAACTTGATATGGTGCCTTGGGATATAAGTTGGAGAATGGTTATGGATAGTTGGTTAGAATAAGGCTAGGATCGTTTGGTGGGGCGAGAATGCTCGATTCTTTCGTCATACCTACTTGGTGTCTGCATTGGTCACGGACAACCTGTTGCACATAGGGTTTGGTTTTCTCGAACGGGATATGCTCCGGGACACCGGGACCGTTCGGCCATGGAGGAGACAAATGGTAACGTGCCTTGGGCGTGGTGCCGACAGTTCGATACGACCATGCGGGCTAGCTACTCAGTGCTGGATCGGGTAGAACTGCAGTTGATTAGTCCTTTATGGCTTAGCCAGTAAGTTCATATAGATAAGAGTTGGTTTACTTTGCTTTGGTTTGGTTTGTGCTTTTTGTGTAGGCGACGACCACCTTGCCTCGACAATAGTGTGTATATCGATGATTGGATTAATAAGACTTGGATTGTGGCTTGGTTTGAGGATGGATATTAAGGCTTGGATTGTGGTTCGATAGGTTCACGCCTTGCTTGGGTTTGAGTAGGACGATTTGCATGCTAGTTTTCTTTTGAGTTGGATATATCTACTTGTATATAGACTTGAGTTGAATGTTTGCTTATTTAACCTGCTGTACAGTTTTCCTTAACATATCATACATTTGCCATGAAATGAATCTAGGATTCAAATAGAAAGATCACCATATAACTGTTTGTATTCACTATCTACTTAGTGTCGGTTTAGACGAGTGGGTTACCCCGCTCACCAGTACGACTGTGTACTGACCCACGTTTGTAGGCATTATTTCAGGTACGCAGGTGTAGTGGCGCTGCTTGGATATACGGGGCATGATGTATGGAACGGTAAGTACCTTTTTGGGCAAAAGAAAGAGCAAGAGTGTTGTATCGCCTTTGTGGCATTATCCTTTACAGCATTTTTATTGGACCCTATCGAGAGCTTCACTGTGTATACTATGATGTGTGCTTGGTACACAATACTTGACTTTCGCTGTAACTTGGTCGTTTCAATAATAACTTTCATGTTTAACAACATCGTCTTGTACGAGCGCAACTCCAGGCTCGTACGATATCACGTCCTGATGAGAACGATTGTCCTGCGGGAGAGTTGCAACATTGTAATTCATGTTCAGCGGGGACATATTGAGCTTGTAGAAGATCGGGAGTGACAGTCGCTGGGGCACTGGCACCGATCCGATCCGGACAGAATATCATGTTAGTCTCTCGAGCGGGTGGGATGGCATATGACGATTCGAGATCCTAACGTTGCACACCATTCTCGCTCAAGAATATAACTTGTCCATTATGGAATCATGCAAGTGATCCCCTCATATATTTAAACTGTGCAAGCTAACTATGGCTTTGTGGCAGGGAAGGTCATGGTAAGTATTGTGCAGGTGGTTCAGACAGGCAGGTAAAAGTCACCGAACGGTGGCATATTTATTTCAGTGAATTCCTATATCTATTGCATGCTTATAAATTGTACTAAGTCAAGGTAGAAAGACCACATAATAACTTGTATGCTCCATATAAACAAATGTTTTGATTGGTACAGTTGGGTTAGCTCGCCTTAACCAGTGCATTTTGATGTACTGACCCTCATCGCAACAGGTTTCCCACGCCAAGGCGATCCTGCAAGGAGCTTAACGACTTCCCAATCCATTCCACCTACCGACACATCTTGATCGTGCCTTCGAAGAGACGTTTTGAAGTTCAAGGATCTCGTGCACATAACTTATGCAACTCCATGGAAAGGCGATAGCTTCGCCCGATGGTGTCTATAGCTTTGAAGTTTTAGTACAAGGATGTAATGTACATGACGATTATCTCATTTTGCGTCCATTTTTGTAAGCCCGTGCGACAATCATCCGACTCGTTCAAGAGGTTGTAAAAGATGTTCATTATCAATAAAGAGAACTTTTTCATATTTCAACATTGTGTTTCAATTATCTGCGTACTCTGAATATGTGCTTGTTATATGAAATACCTTGGCCTTGTGCGTTGTGCAACCTAGGCACGCGCGGCATCACGCCCAGGGGACGACTTTCAATTCTACAGAATTAGGACATGACAGTGGCATCGCGGATCAATTCTATATCCCCGTATTACCTTGGTTCTAATGATAATCCGGGTAATACAATTACGAAAGTGGTGTTCCATGGGAAGAATTATGAGGAATGGTCGAGATCTATTCGACTTTCTCTACGGGTTTGACAAAATTTTGGGTATGTTGATGGGTCTATCAATAAACTTTCAGAGAATGATCAATTAGAGGATTGGTATTTCGTCCAATCGATGCTTGTGCAGTAGATTTTGCATACTATCGACGCTTCGGTGAAGAAGACAATACCCTACTTTGAGGCAGCAAAACTACTGTGGGATTCGATCAATGTCTGATTTAGCGTACATGCGGCTGGTGGTGGATGTGGACGGGGTAGGAAAGTGTGTAAGACAATGGCAGGATGTGGCTTCATTGCTGCACAACCGCAGATGGCAGATAATGGTCCATTCGGCGACGGTGTGCCGGGATTGACTCCGGACCAATGGCAACAACTTATTTTTGTGCTTGATAATTCTTCGGCCAAATCTCCGGAGGATTGTATGGTGGGTAAGTCTATTGCACCTTGGATTATTGATACAGGCACTTCGAATCATGTTACGGGGAATTTAGATTTGTTGTCGGGGGTGACGGCAGTGGAAGATTGTCCGGTTGGACTCCCGGACGGACTGAGGTTGCCTGGTGCTGCGGGCGTGTTGCTCTTGAACCAGGCGTGGTTCTCACGAATATTCTATTCGTACCTCAATTATATTATAATTTAATTTTTGTGGCCCATCTTATTGATGATATAAATTATGTTGTACAATTCACTAAAAATTTATGCGTGATACAGGACCCCAGTTTGAGGACCCTGATTGGCGTCGGTGAACGGCGGAACGGACTCTACTACTTTCGTATTATACCGAAGACTCAGGCCTTGGCAGCGACTGTGATGACTTCTCTGTATATTTGGCATCAGCGACTTGGGCATCCTTATGATAAAGTAGTAAAGTCAATTCCTGTTGTCAGTAGCTCTAGTAGTTCAGTGAGTAAGGCATGTGAAGTTTGCCATCAGGTAAGCAAACTCGAGGTATCTTCATGTTAGTGACTCTCGGGCTGTTGTAATTTTTGATTTGATACATTGTGATCTTTGGAGGCCGTATCCTACGTCTTCTTTGTGTGGAGCTCGATATTTTTTTACGATTGTGGATGATTTTTCTCGTGCTGTTTGGATGTTTTTGTTGATTGATAAGACTGAAGTATACAAGATGTTCTCGTCATTTTTTTCTATGATTGAGCGATAATTTAATTCCAAAGTTCATATTATGCGAAGTGATAATGGTACTGTCATGCCCCGATCCCGAAGGTCCCGACAACGCCCCCCTGTGGTGCCCCATTTTCCCTTTTCGGGGAGAACGGCTAAGAAATACTAATCGGTATCGTTCGATCGAGATAGATTGAATAAAGATCTTATTCTCGTTATGGATTTGCTTCTTCAAAATCGATTTTTATATTCAGTGGACCGTGCCCCGAGGATAGACTTAGCGACTGTCACGACCCGCACCCGAATTTTGGGGCACGAGAGCGTGGGTACGTCCAGCCTACGCCGCAGCATCGGCGGTAGAACGTTGTCTAGGTCATAATACTATCTAATTATTCTCTCACGAATATCCAACTCCATAAGAAGACACATATATCATAATATAATATGGAATACTCAATCACATAAACTAGAGCATGATGAGATATCAAAAAATAAATAAAACACAAGACAAGTCTAAACAACAATAAATAGTCTAACCTGCAATCAATAACATCCAGTCTCCAAGTATGCTGGAAACAAGTCCGCTATGTCACAGTCTGGAAAAATATTTCCAGTCAGGATGGAACGAAGTACAACCCAAATAACAGTTCTAGTTAATTGATAAGGACTATAAAATAATAAATAGATGATGCTATATACTGAGAGAAGGCAAAAAATAAATGAAATAACAATATAAAGAGACAGGCAATATAGGCAATATGGTACAGTCAGTGCATATATGAAATGAAGAGAATGAGGTACAATATCATATACGGGTGATGTGGTATATGAACTGAAATGAGGGACTATAACTATTCTAAGTGTTTGAAATAGTAGTTTCGAAATGTGATCGGCTTGGGAACTTGTACGATAGCTACATGGCCTGGCTAATCATACATGAGGTATATGATTAACACTAACAATATCTACACTTGTACGATAGGGATTTGATCACATCTCTCACTAGGCTTAATGATGCATCCAAAGTTTGATACCCTTATCCTTTTAGGTACCACTCTTTATACTACAAGCACATCCACTGCTAGCTGTCTTACCTACTACAATTGTTTATACAAGTTGTTCTTATCACTCAAGTGTACACCAAGTGCAACACACCATACTAAGTACTACTCCTTCTAATACAACTCTAGATGGACACCCAAGTCGGTTTGCAGTGCCATCTCGAGCATGCTCAAGCCAATAGATCCTTACACATGCACTTCATCCACTCATATATTATTGTACATTTCTTACCCACCATAAAATTTTATCCTCAAATAAAACCCTCAAAATTTAACTTCTCGAACAATTTAAAATAAAATGTATATACTTTTCTCAAAAGTCAAATATTCAAATATTAAAATAAAATTTTAATCACTTCCAAATTTTTTTTATAGCTTTGACTATGTTTATTAAATTGAATTTGAATCCTCAAAAATTTAATAACATAAAATCTCAACTCCTCAAAATTTTTAAAAATTGAAATTTATTTCCAATCTTCAAATTATAAATTTAAATCCACATCTATCTAAGTATACATATAAATACTCACAGTCTCTAACACACAAGATACACACAGATACACCAATTGTCTACAACTCTCAACTGTGTACAAAAATTTGCACTGCCCGAATTACTTGCACTATTACTTCCAATAATTTTCTATCCATATTAACTATTACATCAATCTAATATTATTACATGAGATACTTATTGTTACTAGCACAATTCTCAACTAATCCTTGATATAGAAACACTAGCACTATTGGTATGGTAACACTAGCTTCATCATTAGATCACCTCATCAGACTTATTAGAACTCACGATCATTCGTACTAGTTATTAACTTATATAATACACATGCTCCACTTCACTCTCAAAGGCAGGCCTATGGTTCTATATCTCAATTGATGTATAAGTATCTCCCTTTTTAATCTTTTACAGACTGTTACACTAATCTGTGATACACTTCATACCTTTCATGATCAATCTTGATATTCCTCTACCCATGGTACACTCATTAATACCCTTTTTATGCGTATACATTCCTTTACTCTTGACACACCCAAGTATCAACCATCAAATTGAATATCATGCTCCATTAATTTTCAACACAAATCCTTGATACTTAATTGTTTTCATGGATCACCCAACTACATAAATTCATGACTATCCAGGACTGGCATGCTGACTCTGATACTTACTCTTGGAACCATCACTGATACTCTTTACTCCTTCTATCTATAATACCAATACTAATAATAATGACACCTTATCATAGAACCATTGCTAAAAGGTACTATGTTATGGGTTATCTCTAGATTAATGCCTACTGCTCACATGTCCAACCAAGAAACACTTACACACTCACAAGCCATACTCAGTCAACACTGATACAAGACACAGACCTAATTGCAAGTCACCAATTATCACACTAACATGGATCCTTAAAGAAATAAAGCTCAAAAAGGAACTTGACTAAGGACTGAAGGTATCTCTACGGCTATCAAAAGGAAATGATGGAATAAAGTCCTAGAATAACAGAAGTGGATAAGTATTGAGATGATACTTTAAGAATAAATTTAAGATACAACCTGATAATCATACACGTCTGTCCAAAATTATGACACTCAGAATCCTCGCCACGCCAGTAAGCATAGCTGCGATGAACGATAGATTCCATAACTTAGTTATACAACTCTATAATCATGTCGTCTAGAATCCTCGCTATGCCGACTAGTATAGCTGCGAGAAATTCTAAATTTCATAACTAAGATATATACATCTGAAGTCAGGTACCTACATTTCCGACACGCCAGCTAATATGACTGCGATAAATTCTAGGCTCCATAAACAAAGCAGACGTTTTACCTTTCTCACTGTCCTCATCAACATATGTCATCAGATAATACCGTAAATTTTAGTCCATAAAATTTATCTCGATAAGAAATCAAACTCAACAATGACACCAAGAATTAAATTTAACACTGATGAACAAGAATCAATTCAATAACAACAAGTGAGACGGATGAAAATAAGGGAAAAGATTGAAATTGGAAATTATAATAAGATTCTCAAGGGTCGTCCCAGGAATCTCTCAAATAATTATGATTGAGTATCCTCTCTCATCCTAGTATCCTATGTCCTGTATCCTATCGCAGGCACGCAGTAGTACAACTAAGACGTCGTACTACCACGATATCGCACAACTTGCGAAGTCTGACCTGCATGGGCCGCCACTAAAAATGTGTCATGACCAGCACCCAGATTTTGGGGCACAAGAGCGTGGGTACGTCCAGCCTACGTCGCAGCATCGACGGTAGAAAGCTGTCTAGGTCATAATACTATCTAATCATTCTCTCACGAATATCCAACTCCATAAGGAGACACAGATATCACAATATAATATGGAATACTCAATCACATAAACTAGAGCACGATGAGATATCGAAAAACAAATAAAACACAAGACAAGTCTAAAAAAATAAATAGTCTAACCTGCAATCAATAACATCCAGTCTCCAAGTATGCTGGAAACAACTCCTCTACGTCACAATCTGGAAAAATATTTCCAGTCAGGATGGAACGAAGTAAAACCCAAATAACAGTTCCAGTTAATTGATAAGGACTATAAAATAATAAATAGATGATGCTATATACTGAGAGAAGGCAAAAAATAAATGCAATAATAATATAAAGAGACAGGCAATATAGGCAATATGGTGCAGTTAGTGCATATATGAAATGAAGAGAACGAGGTACAATATCATATACAGGTGATGTGGTATATGAACTGAAATGAGGGACTGTAACTATTCTAAGTGTTTGAAATAGTAGTTTCGAAATGTGATCGGCTTGGGAACTTGTACGATAGCTACATAGCCTGGCTAATCATACGTGAGGTGTATGATTAACACTAACAATATCTACACTTGTACGATAGGGATTTGATCACATCTCTCACTAGCAATTTTCCCGCCCCCAACTAATACTGTGGATCCAATCATGACACATTACGATACACGATCAATATCCAATATATTATGTACAATATCTAATATCAATGTCGCGTATAATGTCAATACGATAACCAATGTAATATCTCATGATTGCAGATCCAATCTATATACTAGTCCGTGTAGCACAGTGTCAAGAGTCAGATGTAACATTTCTAAATACTTGAATTATAGAAATTATCAAATAATGGAAATTATCAGAGAATGTACTCGCCTGTGGTCCTTTGCTGGTATGAACCAGAATCCAAGTCACAGTCCAAATAGCCTATGTATTACAATTTTACCATGTCAAAAGATAATTTATTTTAATTTATTTAATTCTGGAATAATTACTCTAAAATCCCATTTTAATCTTATTATTCTGATTTTTAGGTTAATTCCTAAATTTTGTCCAAAGGAACTAAATTTTATCAACTCGAGACTCATGGCACGCAAATCGAGACGATCTCTTGAACAAAAAGTCAAATGATAGAAACTCGACTTTCATGCATATTTTTCCTGTATATTTCAGCATAAAAAACATGCTAGAATTTATAGCTCATCCGAATTCAAATTCGTTTGGGAATTATGGCACATACAAATTTTGTATTGTGCACCGATGGTTAAATTCTAACCTAGAATTTCTACAGAATTAACAGTATATAAATATTTCGAATTAAATTCTGGTAAAAACATATGTCAATTATCTTGACATTAGCTTTCTGAAACTTTAAACGATTCATGATTCTGATTCCTGGTTCTCCCAGAATCGTGAAAACATCGAGACGCATCTATTTTTGGACATGTTGTGCTCTACGAATTTCCAGAATTTAATACTCACAATTTCGTAAAAAAAATTATATATTCAGAAATCTAACCTTAATATCGTTCTAACACAAGAAACTGGGCCTCGTTTGGAGTCCGGAGCTATGCGCAATGGCTTCTGAAAGATGAAGGAACCCTAGATGAAAATTCTCCCAAATTCGGCTCAAAGAAAACCCTAGAAATTAATAACCTATCAATTATATATATAGGGGAGAGAGGGAAGCCGCAGCTCAAAGGAGTGCCATGTGGCAACCATCCGATGCTGCCCACTCAGATCGAACGGTCAGGGTTCGATGCGGCTCGGCTCAGCTCAGTCCGACTCGGACTAGGACGCGGCTCGGCTCGGCTCGCGGTTGGCTCGGCTGCACCTACACCCACCCCGCGGTCGCTGACAGGCGGGCCCCGTCCAGTTGGCTGCGGGAGGGTGACGGGTGGGCCCCTGTTGGCTGAATGTAGAAATAATTATTTTTTGGGTTTTTATTTTCAGAAAATAATTTTTAATTCAGTTTTCCCTAATTAACTTAAAATAAATGCTAAAAATAATCAAAAAATTCACAGAAAATTCTAGAAAATATATTTGATTATTTATAAGCTAAAATAAAAGTTTAGGATATTTTTAATTAAGTTTGACCCTAAAATAAATTCTTGAAAGTCTTAGGAAATTAGGGTTACTAGTTTTTAATTAACTAAAAATTATGGAAAAATCCCAATAGCCCCAAATTAACCTAATAAGAACATTTAAGCACGAATTTCAGGATACGGAGGTTACAGTGACAGAGTCAAGAGGGACCTCTCCGCTGTAAATTTTTTTGCCTAGTTTTCGTTGTTGCCTTGTTGCTTTTGTGCTTTGAGTTGGTTTTCGAATTTGTATTTTCTGAATGATTTCGATAAATTTTATTGCTTTCGTTCATTGAATTGCATTTCATTATGAGCTTGGAAAGAGTAGAAGAGGAATTGATCAGCTGTTCGTGGCAATACAGGTGATCGTGCAGTAGACGTCGTGCAAGCGGAGTGTTGAAGCACCTCTTTCCTTTCCTTTTCTCCAACCAACTAGTGAGTGGCTATAATTTGATTCAGTTGGCCCTTCTTCCATGTCTTCACATCTAAAAATCTTACCTTCTTGCTTGTTCCGATCAAACGATACCATACTAACTAAAAGATGTCAAGATAAAAAGGAATATACTTGGATTTATTTGTGCTTGTCAATCAACTTATGAAGGGTTACCTTGTTGCATGCTAGTTCATTTAGAATATTCTTCATAATGCTTCAATTTTAGTTAGAATGTATATATTTCTTCTATGATTGTGCTATGTATGGAACACACCTTGCTATGCAACAAATTGATCAGAAAGACTATGCAAAATAGATCCTGCCATGTAACTTGTATCGTGCTCGTATTGCCTTAAACTGCATAAATTGATTGATAACTTAATATAGACGTCGTTTGATCACGGACAACTTGTGCACAAGGTTTCATATTTTTGCAGACGGTCGCCGGGACGCTGGGACCGATCCGATCCAGACGGAACGAATCGTATGGTCGTTTAGAATGGACGAAATGTTATGTAGCGGGGCTCGTCACCTGAGTTGCATATTGTTCTCGTCTCGAAACTATAACTTATCCATTATGGCATTATGCCAGTGATCCCCATGTATATTTAAACTGTGCAAGCTAACTATGTCTTCGTGGCAGGGAAGGTCATGGTAAGTATTTGTGCAGGTGGTTCAGACGGGCAGGTAAAAGTCATCAAACGGTGGCAAGTTCATTTCAGTAAATTTTATATCAGTGCTTGCTTATAAAATGAACTAAGGCAAGATATAAATATCACAAAATAACTTGCATGCTTCATGTAACAACGTATTTATTGGTATAGTTGGGTTAGATCGCATTTACCAGTGCATTTCGATGAACCGACCCTCATTGAAATAGGTTTTCCATACCAAGGAGATCCTACGATGAGCTAAAGAGACTTCCCATTCCAGTCCACCAACCGGCACGTCCTGATCGTGCCTTAGTAGAAGCATTTTGGAGATCCAGGAGCTCGCACACATAGCTTATACAGTTCCGTAGAAAAGTGATAGCTCCGCCTGGAGGTCTTATCTTTAGAAGTTTTAGTAAAAGGATGTAATGTACAGGACGACTATCTCATTTTGCATCCACTTTTGTAAGCCCGTTCTGCAATTATCTGACTCATTCAAGAGTTTGTAAAAGATGTTTATTATCAATAAAGAGAACTTTTTCATGTTTCAACTTTGTGTTTCGGTTATCTGCGTACTCTAAATATGTGCTCGTTATGTAAAAATATTCTGGCCTAGTGCGATGTGCAACCTAGGCACGCACGACATCATGCTCGGGGGATGACTATCGATTCGACGGAATCGGGATATGACATATTGGTATTAGAGCACAGCTTCAAGTTTCTTTGACCCTCGTATCAGAAAATTTCCTTTTACGATCTATTCCCTATGCAAACTCTTGAACTCGTTTGGCCAAAATGAGATATGTTCCATACAGTGAGTCCATAATACATTATGATCCTGATGTAAGTTGCCTTCTTTTGAAGGAATGACTAAAGCGCAAGCATCAGCGCTAGCACAAGGTGAGGCATAAGCCTAATAAAGTAGTTTCGTCACCTCAAAAAGTTCTAGAAGCCAGCGAGCCATGTCCCGTGTTAATCCGATTCAACAGATGATGAGGATGCTGGAAGCAAGTCAACAGAGGGATGAGGCTCGTTATGAACGAGTCGAGAAACGAGCAGAAGAGAGACAGAGCAAGTTCGAAGGCAATCTAGAAGTCCGATTTGTAGCCCAACAAAAGTATGTAGATACCCAGCAATAGATCGTACATACCTTGGCCTCCAACCATTCCACGGCAACAGCAGCGACACCGGTGGAGCAACCCACACCTGAAGCCAAAATGCCTCAAACTCCAAAGAAGAAGGAAGTGACTACCTTCGACTTTGCCGACTTCAAGAAGGTCTACAACACGCCATTCAAAGGGACTAAAGATTCGGTCGTGGATCTATATTGGCTGGCAGAGCTTGAGGATCACTTCAAACTGCTAGAGGTACCTGATAAGAAGCGTGTTGCGTGTGCCCAACTGCAGCTCCGTTTGAACGTGCACGATTGGTGGAATGTGCATCGAAGGCCTCTCTCTGTAGATAAAGACGAGATGATCGCGTGGGCTACCTTCCGTGGTGCATTTGAAGAGGAGTTCATACCCCCTCCCGTTCGTCGGTAGAAGGAGAACGAGTTTGTGCAGCTCCGACAAGGCAATATGACAGTGAAGCAGTACTCCGCCGAATTCAATCGACTCACCAAATTTGTAAGCTCATATTTACCTGACACGGCGAGTCGTGCGAGACGATTTGAAGGCGGCCTGCGACCTACCATCTATGTGCATGTTGTTGTTCCCCAATATCTGACTATGTGGGAAGTTCTCAACCATGCCCTTTCCCTCGAACCGCAGTATCCTCCACTTGCTGCCGGCACTGTGCATACTTTCAATTACAAGAGTCATGGCAACGCGGGAGGAAACTGTCACCCCTACTTTTTGGATTAAGGGTATTTTCTTCTTTTCGTAATTTATGAGTAAAATGACTGCATGATAATTGATTATTCTTAATTTTTGTGATTTTATTTTGTTGCACCTCACAGTCGTTTTGAATTTTAGAAACCCACTTGCATTCACTTTTATTAAATTGATTCATAAGTCGATCTGGTACAACTTTTCATTGTTTAGACACCTTGGTGCAAGAGTACATTGAGGTATCCATTCCGTTGGACGATACGTAAATAAACCCGAATTCTCCTTTAGGTGTAAATTCCATAAAATCTTGGAAGTGTGCAATACAACATCGATTTCCCTGAACCATGGCCTCAGACCAGCTAACCAAAGCATTCTAGCAATTTCTTTATTAATTAAAATTTCAACCATTGTAATACCCATGAGAAAGCCCAATCCCAAGAAGGCTTTGACCAGACCTAATTCTAGGTCAACCCAAAGTCTACTATGATTATATATATATACATAAGTATTGTTTCCCTATTCTTTTTCAACCAAAACCTAATACACCAGCCGACAACCTCAAACCCCCCCCGACTTTACTGTTCCTCGTCGGACCCCCTAGCGCCGAACAACCCGCTGTCCCCGAGCGCAGGACCCGTTGTCCCCGAGCGCAGGACCCGCTGCCACCGAGCGCCGAACGAACCCGCCTGGACGCTGCGTCGAACCCGCCTGAACGCTGCGTCGAACCCGCTGAACGCTGAACCAAGCCCGACCGCCTAAACGCTGCGTCGAATTCGCCGCGCTGAACCAAGCCCGACTGCGTTCGCCTGGAGCCGTCGTGACCTGCTGCTGTCGACGCCGAGTACCCCGCCGCTCGTCAACACCACTTCAGTCGACCCCGAACACCGCTGCAATCGACCGGCGACCCCCCTGATCGTTGACATCATCATCGTGCCGCGTGCAGGTTCATTCCTGTCCACGTTCCGTCATTTCCTGCGATAATATATATAACTATAAGGACGTATGTACATACGTATTTGCATGCGTATTGGTATATTGGTATATATATACTATGTTCCCAGCTAATATCTATATACATACGTATTAGTAGTGTATAGGTATTCCCTAGTATATAAATACGTGTATTATAATCATAATTGATGAATATTAATGCAGATGCCTATGAACCGTATAATGCTCAATTAGTTTAATACATATATACATATCTATTATAGGTGTAATTAATTAGTATGATGAGAGATTAGTTCATATTAAGTCCTATGTATCACATGTCCGAGATATCTTGATTGTGACCACGGATACCCCGTAGATACATCTACCTGTGACCATGTAGCATGATAGTAGACTGCCATATGTACACTGACGTACTGGCGGAACCGTACCATTGACTGTCTGTTATGCACAGCAACTACAGACGTGACCCCCTAGTATAGTCCTTGATCATTGTGTTGATCGTGTATTAGTGTAATGTCTGATGCAGTATTGTGTTTATGATATATTTATAGGACTGTTGGATCACTCAGACGGTACCTTGGAACCCGGATATTGGTATTGCCAGCTAAGGACCACAGGCGAGTACATTCTCTGACAGCTTCCATTACGTTGATTATCTCTATAATTCTTGTTGTATAGCGTACATGACTCTGACACTGTTGTTTACACGAGTTAGCATCATTGAGACCGTCACGAGGAGTCGTGATTAGAATCCATCATGCTAGCTGGGGAAAACGGGGAGATATTAGTAGTTTATGTGATCATACCCAACTTACATGCAGCATTAGCTCACCCACATTCACGTCGGTGCAGCCTTACCCTTACATGCCTCATCGCTGTTACATATGGTTAGCCTGACCTGTTGGGGATGACCGCTAATCAATGTAATGATTCATATAGTCCTAAGCCGATCACATGATATACTGATGTTTCACACACTTAGATAGATGATTCTTGACGTGTATCTTGATAGATTGATCTTGTATTTCCACATGTTCTAGTTGTTCTTGTACACCCTTACATACCAGTTCATTGTTCTTGCGTACACTTGTAGTTTTATTCATTGTTAGATGCATATTAATGATGATGTTCCAGTACTTTATTCCAGTATTTCCTTTATTCCAGTATCTTATTACCAGTTATTCATATCTGTCTTGTATTTCTTTACACTATATTATAGTTTTTGTCAATATATGTGGAACTGCTGTTAGAGGTGTATTTTCGTTCCAATCCTGACTGGATATTTTTTCCAGAGAACCTTGAGGATTTCTGTACCACGCACTACGGACCAGGTATAGATGCAGACTATGTACCAGAGATCCTAGAGGAGACCATGCTTCTAGATGAGGCATTGACTACAGCTATCTAGATAGTATCTATTTATGCTTGAGACTTATGGAGGTTATTTCAGTTTATGTTTAGACTTATGTTAAGTTTAATTAGAGACTTGTGCTGGACAGCTAGACTGTGAGTTATCTTTATATTTGAGACATGGTGTTTAACTATGTCATTTTATTTTATCTTTTATCGTGCCTTATAGTTGTTGTGATTGAGTTACCTTGTGAGATTATTGTGAGATGTATATTGACCTCCGTATGGAGATGGATATCATTGACAGGTGTTTAGCTATATAGTATTACTGTGACCTAGACAGCGTTCTACCGCCGATGCTGCGGCGTAGGCTGGACGTACCCACGCTCTCGTGCCCCTATACCGGGTGCGGGTCGTGACACATTTTTAGTGGTGGCCCATGCAGGTCTAGTTTCGCAAGTTATGCGATATCGTGGTAGTGCGACAACTTAGTTGTACTGCTGCGAGCCTGTGCTAGGATATAGGAAATATGATCTAGGATGAGAATATGCTCAATCACACTAGGAAATCCTGAACTTCATATTGCTATTCTAATAGATTGCTTCCTTTAGCACTGTAGTGTCCTTCCTTGATAATATCACATCTATCACCTTAATTGATTCTTTGATCTGTACTCAGGATGTCGTCGAATACTAGATCCATGAGAATGGGAGCAGCCAATTCAGAGAGGACTGCCACCTCTCAACCTGACGAACAGATACCTGGAGATTCTCCTGCATCTCCTGTTCGTGTGGGAGTGTCTGCAACTAACGGGATTCCTCCTCCACCTATACAGAGTATTGCTCCAGCTATGACAGACAATCTTCCACCACCACCGACACCGATTCCCGGAGGAGTGCCCGCTGACGGGGCACAGATGTTCGCACTAATGCAGGGCATGCTAGAGGCCCAAAGAGTAACAGCAGAGGCTCAGCGTATTCAAGCTGAGGCTCAGAGGATGCAAGCAGAAGCACACCAGGCGCAGATCGAACTGATGAGAGAGAGCATGGAGAATGCTCATCAGGTGACTCTCCAGGCTGTGGAGAGAGTAGCACGACAACCGCAACATCAAGGTCAACAACAACAGAGGCCCGGTACCATAGTGGACTTTAAGAGGATGATGCCTCGGGAGTTCAAAGGCACAGAAGGAATACTATATGCTGACGAATGGTTAGAAGACATAGAGAGGAATCTGCGCTTATCACAGATTTCGGAGATTCTTCAGATAGAGGCCGCTGGCAGTCAGATGTTTGATATCGCCCTGACGTGGTATTGTACAGAGCCGAGACTCGTCGCTGAAGGACTTACTTGGGAGGACTTTAAGGAACTCTTCAAAGAGAAATTCTTTCCTGACGTAGCCTTGGGAGCGTTAGAAAGTCAGTTCCATGACTTAGTCCAAGGAGGCATGTCAGTCGACGAATATGCTGCAGAATTTTGTCGATTGAGTCGATTTGCGCCATCGATGGTTCGAGACCCAGGAGATAGAGCTCGGAAATTCAGGAAGGGATTGAATAGGAAGATCAAGTCTCGTACTTCGGGACGACGTACTGCTACATTTGAGGGTATTCTGATGGATGCCCAGATTGTCGAAGACGACTTGGACCTCAGGCCCAAGAGAGGACGCGATACATCTGGAGCAACAGGAGGTAACACAGGACCAGCCAAGCGCCTACATTTTCAACAACAACATAGATCGTACCAGCAACAACACCAGCAATAACACCAGCAACAGGCACCAGTTCGAGGACATGCTCAACAACAGCAACCACAGAGACATAATCAACTCGTTGCCCCATGTTCATATTGCGAAAAGATGGGACATATAAGAGATATCTGCAGAAAAAGGTTGGGCATTTGCTTATCGTGTGGATCAGCAGCACATCAGCTGAGGGACTGCCCGACTATTCAGACTCGCCAAGGAGGAGGAGCAGCTCAGAGAGGACCAGCCAGAGCACCTATTGTACCAGGAGGCCAGCAAAGAGGACCTCCACTTCCATCACAGCAGGAGAGGTTTGCTCAGCAGCAGCAGCAACAGAGAGGAGAACCACAAGGACGAGCTTACGCCATGACCACCGAGGAGGCCGAGCCAGCTGGAGACATGATTTCAGGTTCAGTTTTACTCGATTCTATTCCAGCACTTGCATTATTTGATTCTGGCGCTTCCCATAGTTTCGTATCTGTATCTTATGCCGTTAAGCATCATTTAGAAATAGAACCATTAGATAGGACTTGCAAGATCACGACAGGAGGAGGCATTATCCTAGTCCGTAATTGTTGCAAGGATCGGAGAGTGTCATTGGAAGGCCGAGAGTTGAGCGTGAGTTTACTCGTTATGCCACTTCCGAAATACGATATTGTACTCGGAATGGACTGGTTAAGTAAACACCATGCTTCTATAGATTATCACGGAGGAAGAGTAGTATTTCGACCAGCAGGAGAGCCAGAGTTTGAGATTGCCAGAGGAGCAGAGGAGCGGAGCAGAGGCACTTTTTGCGGAGCCAGGGTGGAAGAAGAAGAGTTACCGCATCCACTTATAGCGGAGTTCCTGGATGTATTTCCAGAGGAGTTGCCAGGTTTGCCACCAGACAGAGATGTTGAGTTCTCTATAGACTTGATACCAGGAGCAGAGCCTATTTCACAACATGTCTATAGAGTTAACAACAACGAATTGGTAGAACTAAAGAAACAAGTTGAGGAGCTGCAAGACAAAGGTTTTATTAGATCCAGTTCATCGCCATGGGGAGCACCGGTATTATTTGTACCGAAGAAGGATGGCACAGTACGTATGTGTATCGATTATAGAGCTTTGAATAACCTCACTATCAAAAACAAATACCCGCTGCCAAGGATAGATGATCTTTTCGATCAATTGAGCGGGGCGAAGGTGTTTTCAAAGATAAACTTGAGGTCAGGCTATCACCAGGTAAAAGTGAAGAAAGAAGACATACCGAAGACCGCCTTTCGAACCAGATATGGCCAGTTTGAATTTACAGTAATGCCGTTTGGTTTAACCAATGCACCAGTAGTATTTATGAACTTGATGAACAAGGTGTTCCACCAGTACCTTGACAAGTTCGTAGTGGTGTTTATTGACGACATTCTAGTATATTCAAAAACCCCAGAAGAGCACTTGAGAATAGTCTTAGAAACTCTCAGGAGAAAGAAATTATACGGGAAACTTTTAAAGTGTGAGTTCTTTCTTGAAAAGGTTGAATTTCTTGGACACATGGTAACGGGTGACGGAATTTCAGTTAACCAAAAGAAGATAGAGGCAGTGAAGTCATGGGCTACCCCCAGTACAGTAGCTGAAATCAGGAGCTTTCTCGGACTAGCAGGATACTACAGAAGATTTGTACAAGACTTCTCCAAGATTGCAGAGCCAATGACTAGGTTGACCAAGAAGGATGTGGAATTTGTCTGGACAGAAGAATGTCAAGCCGCATTCGATGAGCTGAAGAGGAGATTGACGACAGCACCCGTTTTGACGTTGCCATCAGGGACAGGTGGATTCACTATCTACAGTGATGCTTCAGGAAAAGGATTGGGATGCGTTCTTCAACAACACGGGAAAGTAATTGCCTATGCTTCAAGACAATTACGCCCTCATAAAAAGAACTACCCCACTCACAATCTGGAGTTAGCGGCAGTTATCTTTGCCCTAAAGCTGTGGAAGCACTATCTGTACGGAGAGCGTGTGGAGATCTTCACAGACCACATGAGCTTAAAGTACGTATTTACACAAAAGAAGATGAATATGAGACAGAGAAGGTGGTTAGAATTGATGAAAGACTTTGATATCTCATTATAGTATCATCCAGGGAAAGCCAACGTAGTCGCGGATGCCTTGAGCAGGTACCCAATGGCTATGTGCTTGACTTCGGATAGACACTTATTAACTGATCTTGAGAGCTTGGAAATTGAGGTATTAGTTCCAGGAGCCGAGATTTAGATGTGGGGACTGCAGATTCAATCAGATCTGATAGACAGAATTAGAGCTACGCAGTATGATGATGAGACTCTAAGGAATATTAAGGCACAAGTTCAGGCAGGATTGATAGACGATTTCACTATTGCGGATGATGGATCCTTACGACATGGCACGAGGATGTGTGTGCCAAGTGGAGAGCTGCACGAAGAAGTTTTACAGGAGGCATACCGCTCTCAATACTCGATGCATCCCGGAGCCAACAAGATGTATCGAGATTTGAGGAAGCATGTATGGTGGTATGGTATGAAGCGCGAAGTAGCACGCTTCGTATCTCGATGTTTAGTGTGCCAACAGGTGAAAGCAGATCGACAGAGGCCAGGGGAATTGCTTCAACCTTTACCCATTCCAAAATGGAAGTGGGAGCACGTGACTATGGACTTCGTTTCAGGACTTCCTCGTTCTCCAGGAGAAAAAGACGCAATTTGGATCATCGTGGATAGGATGACTAAATCATCCCACTTCTTACCTTTTAAAGTAGGTACTTCGACGGAGAAGCTAGCAGAGATGTACGTACAGCAGATTGTCAGATTACATGGAGTTCCTGTGAGTATTATCTCAGATCGGGATAGTCGTTTCACTTCCCATTTTTGGAGGAGCCTGCAGTCTAGCTTGGGCACTCAGCTCAAGTTCAGTACCGCATATCACCCTCTGACAGACGGGCAGTCTGAAAGGACTATTCAGACTCTTGAAGATATGTTACGCACTTGCGTATTGGATCTCGGAGGTTCTTGGGAGGATCATCTACACTTGGTAGAGTTTGCTTACAATAACAGCTACCAGGCCAGCATTGAGATGTCACCATTCGAGGCTTTATATGGACGGAGGTGTCGTACCCCTTTATCTTGGGATGATGTTGGAGAAAGAGCCTTGTTAGGACCAGAAATGGTCGTGGATGCAACAGAAAAGGTGAAACTTATCAGAGACAGACTACGAGTGGCGCAGGACAGACAGCGGCATTGGGCAGATAGTCACCGTAGACCCCTAGAGTTTCAGGTATTATTTTGATTTGTTTTGTCTGGTTTGTGATTGCTTGTTTAGGTTGCATGTTAAGATCGTTGTTCTAGGTTGGCGATTTGGTGTTCCTACGGATTTCTCCGACACGGGGCACGATTCGTTTCGGCAGAGGAGGAAAGCTTAGTCCACGATACATCGGGCCCTTCAGTATTCTTGCAAGGGTCGGTGCAGTGGACTATAGACTAGACTTGCCGCCTGCTCTAGATGGAGTGCATAACGTGTTCCACGTGTCGCAGCTGAGACAGTACGGGACAGATCCTAGTCACGTATTAGATCACTCGGAGATCGAAGTTGGACCGACACTCAGCTATCCTGAACAACCGGTGGAGATCTTGGATCGTAGAGAGAAGATATTGCGGAACCAGAATATTCCCTTGGTTCGTGTTGCATGGAGAAATCACTCTGCAGGAGAATCAACTTGGGAGAGAGAGGACGAAATGCACGAGCGGTATCCATATCTCTTCGAGACTTGAGGTATAATTCATTAATTGATTGTTTGATTCTTGTGATGGTTATTTTAAATTTCGAGGACGAAATTCTTTTAAGGAGGGTAGACTTGTCACCCCCACTTTTTGGATTAAGGGTATTTTCGTCTTTTCGTAATTTATGAGTAAAATGACTGCATGATAATTGATTATTCTTAATTTTTGTGATTTTATTTTGTTGCACCTCACAGTCGTTTTGAATTTTAGAAACCCACTTGCATTCACTTTTATTAAATTGATTCATAAGTCGATCTGGTACAACTTTTCATTATTTAGACACCTTGGTGCAAGAGTACATTGAGGTATCCATTCCGTTGGACGATACGTAAATAAACCCGAATTTTCCTTTAGGTGTAAATTCCATAAAATCTTGGAAGTGTGCAATACAACATCAATTTCCCTGAACCATGGCCTTAGACCAGCTAACCAAAGCATTCTAGCAATTTCTTTATTAATTGAAATTCCAACCATTGTAATACCCATGAGAAAGCCCAATCCCAAGAAGGCCTTGACCAGACCTAATTCTAGGTCAACCCAAAGTCTACTATGATTATATATATATACATAAGTATTGCTTCCCTATTCTTTTTCAACCAAAACCTAATACACCAGCCGACAACCTCAAACCCCCCCCAACTTTACTGTTCCTCGTCGGACCCCCGAGCGCCGAACAACCCGCTGTCCCCGAGCGCAGGACCCGTTGTCCCCGAGCGCAGGACCCGCTGCCACCGAGCGCCGAACGAACCCGCCTGGACGCTGCGTCGAACCCGCCTGAACGCTGCGTCGAACCCGCTGAACGCTGAACCAAGCCCGACCGCCTAAACGCTGCGTCGAATTTGCCGCGCTGAACCAAGCCCGACTGCGTTCGCCTGGAGCCATCGCGACCTGCTGCTGTCGACGCCGAGTACCCCGCCGCTCGTCAACACCACTTCAGTCGACCCTGAACACCGCTGCAATCGACCGGCGACCCCCCTGATCGTTGACATCATCATCGTACCGCGTGCAGGTTCGTTCCTGTCCACGTTCCGTCATTTCCTGCGATAATATATATAACTATAAGGACGTATGTACATACGTATTTGCATGCGTATTGGTATATTGGTATATATATACTATGTTCCCAGCTAATATCTATATACATACGTATTAGTAGTGTATAGGTATTCCCTAGTATATAAATACGTGTATTATAATCATAATTGATGAATATTAATACAGATGCCTATGAACCGTATAATGCTCAATTAGTTTAATACATATATACATATCTATTATAGGTGTAATTAATTAGTATGATGAGAGATTAGTTCATATTAAGTCCTATGTATCACATGTCCGAGATATCTTGATTGTGACCACGGATACCCCGTAGATACATCTACCTGTGACCATGTAGCATGATAGTAGACTGCCATATGTACACTGACGTACTGGCGAAACCGTACCATTGACTGTCTGTTATGCACAGCAACTACAGACGTGACCCCCTAGTATAGTCCTTGATCATTGTGTTGATCGTGTATTAGTGTAATGTCTGATGCAGTATTGTGTTTATGATATATCTATAGGACTGTTGGATCACTCAGACGGTACCTTGGAACCCGGATATTGGTATTGCCAGCTAAGGACCACAGGCGAGTACATTCTCTGACAGTTTCCATTACGTTGATTATCTCTATAATTCTTATTGTATAGCGTACATGAATCTGACACTGTTCTTTACACGAGTTAGCATCATTGAGACCGTCACGAGGAGTCGTGATTGGAATCCATCGTGCTAGCTGGAGAAAACGGGGAGATATTAGTAGTTTATGTGATCATACCCAACTTACATGCAGCATTAGCTCACCCACATTCACGTCGGTGCAGCCTTACCCTTACATGCCTCATCGCTGTTACATATGGTTAGCCTGACCTGTTGGGGATGACCGCTAATCAATGTAATGAGTCATATAGTCCTAAGCCGATCACATGATATACTGATGTTTCACACACTTAGATAGATGATTCTTGACGTGTATCTTGATAGATTGATCTTGTATTTCCACATGTTCTAGTTGTTCTTGTACACCCTTACATACCAATTCATTGTTCTTGCGTACACTTGTAGTTCTATTCATTGTTAGATGCATATTGATGATGATGTTCCAGTACTTTATTCCAGTATCTTATTGCCAGTTATTCATATTTGTCTTGTATTTCTTTACACTGTATTATAGTTTTTGTCAATATATGTGGAACTGCTGTTAGAGGTGTATTTTCGTTCCAATCCTGACTGGATATTTTTTCCAGAGAACCTTGAGAATTTCTGTACCATGCACTACGGACCAGGTATAGATGCAAACTATGTACCAGAGATCCTAGAGGAGACCATGCTTCTAGATGAGGCATTGCCTACAGCTATCTAGATAGTATTTATTGATGCTTGAGACTTATAGAGGTTATTTTAGTTTATGTTTAGACTTATGTTAAGTTTAATTGGAGACTTGTGCTGGACAGCTAGACTGTGAGTTATCTTCATGTTTGAGACATGGTATTTAACTATGTCATTTCCTTTTATCTTTTATCGTGCCTTATAGTTGTTGTGATTGAGTTACCTTGTGAGATTATTGTGAGATATATATTGACCTCCGTATGGAGATGGATATCATTGACAGGTGTTTAGCTATATAGTATTACTGTGACCTAGACAGCGTTCTACCGTCGATGCTGCGGCGTAGGCTGGACGTACCCACGCTCTCGTGCCCCTATACCGGGTGCGGGTCGTGACAGAAATACCGCTCCAAAGTATTCGAATAACAACGGTCGAAAAAAATAAAATGTAGGGTTACGTTGTGAACACTGTAATAGGCCTGGGCACACCATCGATGACTGTTACATCAAGAATGGGTCTTGCTTCAACTGTGGTGGCAAGGGCCACGTATTTAAGAACTATCCACTCCCCTCCAAGATTCACTCTCAACATCCAAATTCTGCCTCAGTACCCCAAGCCAACCGAGCCACGCCGCAACAAGAGCGTCGTTTAGCTCAAGGTCGGGTGTACACTATCACACGGAAAGAAGCCCTGGCATCGGACATCGTTGTGTCAGGTATATTGATTTTCAATAACATACCTGCTCGCGTTCTATTTGATTCTGGTGCAACGCATATCTTTATATCCATGAATTTTGCCGTGGAAAACATGATATAAATGACACTGTTATATCTAGACCTTAGTGTTAGCACCCCATCGGGCACAAAATTACTTGTTCGTTCAGTATGTCAAGGCGGTCACGTCTGTATTGGGGGAAGAAAACTCTCGCTCGATGTGTTAGTCCTAGATGTTCGGGATTATGACATCATTTTGGGGATGGATTGACTTGGCGCTTGCTCAGCAACTATCGAATGTGTAGAAAAATGAGTCATCTTTCGTCTACCTGGAGAGGCCAAATTCTGCTACACAAGTGGTCCAGCAACAGATACGTCAAAGACCGGCATAATTATTTTTGCGATATCAGCTCGACGGATGCTACACTCTGGATGCGAGGGATACTTACCGTCGGTTCAGGACACACAGTTGGATTACACAAACGTTGAGTCTTCTTCCGTTGTGGCAGAGTTTCCTGATGTATTTTTGAGTGAACTACCTGGCATGCCACCCGACCGAGAAATTGAATTCACCATCGATACATTCCCAAATACTCAACCGATTTCCAAAACTTCGTACAGAATGGCCCATGCTGAACTAAAGGAATTAAAGTTCCAACTTCAAGAACTGCTGGACCGTGGATATATTTGTCCGATAGTGTCTCCTTGTGGCACGCCCATACTCTTTATAAAGAAGAAGGACATAACTTTGTGACTCTGCATAGACTATCGGGAGCTGAACAAGGTCACTATCTGAAACAAGTATCCCATGTCCAGGATTGATGACCTTTTTGATCAGCTGCAAGGGGCGTCAGTATTTTCGAAAATAGATCTTCGCTCTGGCTACCACCAATTAAAGATTAAATCAGAGGACATGCCAAAGTCAGCATTTCGAACCCGCTATGGCCATTATGTGTTTTCTGTTATGCCGTTCGGACTGATGAATGCTCCTGCCGCTTTCATAAATTTGATGAACCGTGTGTTCCGACCATTCCTCGATAAGTTTATGGTAGTTTTTATAGACGACATCTTAGTGTACTCGAAGAACAAGAATGAACACGCAGGACACCTGCGGATAGTGCTTCAAACTCTTCGAGACAATAAGTTGTACGCGAAGCTGAGCAAGTGTGAGTTCTAGTTGGACAACATATCTTTCATTAGGCACATCATTTTCGTGGAGGGCATCTCAGTCGACCCGAAGAAAGTAGAAGCCATCATGAAGTGGAAGCGACCTGAGTCATCCAGCGATATTCGAAGCTTCCTTGGTCTAGCAGGCTACTACAGGAGATTCATAAAAGAGTTTTCATGAATCGCCTTGCCTCTGACTTACCTCACTCGGAAAGGAGTAACGTTCGCGTGGACGAACGACTGTGAAGCTTCATTTATGGAGTTAAAGCAACGACTCGTCTCAACACTGATTCTTACCCTTTTAGACTGACCCGATGATTTTAAGATCTATAGTGACGCCTTGGGAAAGGGTTTGGGATGTGTCCTTATGCAGATGGACAAAGTGATAGCCTTTGCGTTGAGATAATTAAATCCTCACGAGAAGAACTATTCAACGCATGATTTAGAACTTACAGCAGTGGTGTTCGTGCTGAAGTTATGGCGGCATTACCTTTATGGCATACCGTGTGAAATCTACACAGATCATAAAAGTCTCAAATATCTCTATACTCAAAAGGATTTGAATCTACGACAATGACGTTGGCTGGAACTCCTTAGCGACTTTGACTTGATGATCAGATATAGACCGGGCAAGGGCAACGTTGTAGCTGATGCACTGAGTCAAGTGTTCGTTGGGAGCTTCGCTATCGATGACAGACTGCGACGGGATCTTGAAAGTTTGGGCATTACACTCCGAATTAGATAAAAAAAAGGGGGTGCAAGTGGCTCGGCTGTGCCTTGAACCAGACTTGCTGGAGAAAGTTAAGTCCGCTCAGAAGGACGACATGTTCGTGGAAAAGATGCGTAATCTTATCTCAGCAGGAAAGGCGACCGAATTTGCAGTAGGCAGGGATGGAATGATGCAAGTGAAAGAAAGATTGTGTGTTCCTAACGATGCAAACCTTAGAAAGGAGATACTTACTGAAGCCCACTATGTGAGTTACATTTCACATCCAGGAAGCACAAAGATGTATCGAGACCTCTGCACGACATTTTGGTGGCACGGCATAAAAAGGAATATGGCACAGTTTGTGTCACAATGCATGGCTTGTAAATAGTAAAGGCAGAGCACCAGAAGCAGGGCGGAGATATGCAGAACCTTGTTACACTGGAGTGGAAATTGGAACACATAACGATGGACTTTATTGTTGGTTTGTCAAAGACGCAACGGGGGAATAATGTCGTCTGGGTCATCGTCGATGGACTCACCAAGTCAGTTCACTTTCTGCCTATCAAAGTTACTTAGAGTGCCGACCACCTGGCTCAGATCTACCTCAACGAGATCGTTCGACTCCACGGCATGCCCGTATATATTGTCTCTGATCGAGATGGTCGATTCTTATCACGCTTCTGGGAGAGACTTTAGTTAGCAATGGGGACAAATTTGAAGTTCAGCTTTGCCTACCATCCTCAGACAGATGACCAGACAAAGTGGATCAACCAAATCCTCGAAGATATGCTACGACTCTGCGCCTTGGACTTAAAGACAAGTTAGGATATGCATCTACCGTTAGCCGAATTTGCATACAATAATAGCTATCAGTCCATCATTCAAATGGCGCCGTATGAGGCATTGTATGGGCGAAAGTGCAGATCTCCGATCTGTTGGGATAAAGTTGGTGAATGGCAAATTCTTGGCCCGGAACTAGTAGAACAAACCGTCCAAAAGATCTGCTTGATCCATGAACGGCTGAAGGTAGCACAGAGTCGTTAGAAAATCTATTCAGACACGCATTGCCGACCTCTTGAGTTCTTAGCAGGCGATCGAGTATTTCTCAAGGTCTCGCCCATGCGAGGAGTTGCTAGATTTGGAGCAAATGGGAAGCTAAGTCCAAGATTTGTCTGCCCATTCGAGATACTATAGTGAGTTGCCTCAGTCGCATATCAGATTGTCCTGCTGTCATGACCCGCACCCGGTGTAAGGGTACTAGTCGGAAACAACGCCCAGCCTACGCCGCAGAATCGGCGGTAGAACGCTGTCTAGATAATCTATCTAATATAATGAACCACCAATAATGATAAAATACTCAATCACAGAACTAAGATAGAATGAGCACGAATCAGATAAAGAATAGAATAGTCACAATACAACTCATGAGTCTAAAATAATACATCAATGAGTCTGAAGAAAAACAGAAATAAGCTGGAGACAAATCCAGTACAAAAGAATACTACAAAACTATAAAGCTACAACTCCAGGGTCAACTGTCTCATTTGGGATAAGTCCCTCTTGAGCCAGGGTCTCAGAATCTAAACCCACAACATCCTGGGGTCCATAGTAGGTAGGGTACTCCTCAGTGTCATCTGGAAAAATATTTCCAGTCAGGAAGGAGCAGAGTACAACCCTAACAGCAGTTCTCAAATAATGATAAAAACTATGTAACAGTAAATAGCTGTGGATAAACAAGATGCATAAATAGATACAAGAAATGTATAGACAATAAGGAAGTACCGGAAAGAAATACAATAATAAACAATATGCTGATGGAACAAGAATACTAATGACTAAGTGTGTGAGTACTAGCTTTAACATGTGATCGGCTTGGGAACTTGCACAAGAGTATAATGGCCTGGCTGATTATACGTGCGGTGTATGATCAACACTCACAAAGAATAAGACATGCACAAGGAGGGTATGATCACATATCTACACTAAAATACTCCCCACCCCCGACTGGTATAATAGATCCAACCACGGTACGTTATGGCACGAGATTCCCCAAGAAGAGAGCGACTCCTCCCGAAAATCGGTGTCTGTACATGTACAAGATAACCAATGAAACAATACTTGCACCATATACACCATATACCAAGGAATAACATCTCATGACGAGATCCGGATATACCAATCCGTGTAACAATAGTGTCAAGAGAACATGTAAATCTACACTAGATACAACGAACATAGAGGATATCATAAATGAGAAACTATCAGAGAATGTACTCGCCTGAAGTCCAATGAACAGTCTCACAAATGTCTGACTCGGTGCCTCGAAGACCTAGATATGGAATACAACATTAAAACAAGGTCCCGGAAAGAGAACAAGTCAAACTAGACAACTTCTAGGTCAATAACTCAATTCTAAGGCAAAAGTCAACTATGGTCAACTCTAAAGTCCACTAAAGTCAAACATGGTCAAACCCAAAGTCAACCTCACAAAACATCCATAAAATAATATAAAAATAAAATACAACAATTTAGGAATCAAATTAGATTCCAAAAGAAACTCACACAAAGTATACTAATAATACAATTAATATATACCTTAAAAATATATATATATACAACCCAATATTCATATAATTAAAATACTATATTATAACAATTATTATACCTCACAAAACACATATATATATACATATAAATATATACAAATACAATATATAATATATACATTAAATCTGTCAAAGCGTCACTGAAAACAGTGAGCTAAGAATACAATTTAATTAAAACGGCTAATAGTGACAGTTTCGTCTGTCACCGAAAAACTGTCGCAAAAAAAACTGAATACAATTCCTACTGCCGACTGGATCGCTGACAGTTTAAAACCGTCGCAGAAAGACTGTCGCAGAAAATCCGCTCAGACCCGCCCACTGCTAATTAATGACAGATTTGTCATTAAATGCATTAAAATGCACAGAGTTACAGCGGCTGCTGTATCGGCTAATTAATGACAGTTTTACTGTCATTAATTCACTGTTACTAAAACAATCAAAAAAAAATATATATATATATATATATATAACAATATATATATATACAATAAAATCACAATACAATATAATTAAATAACTAATAATTATATACTTATATATATACACATCTACACTTATAATTAAATACCAATTGTTACAAACTCATGTACATATTAATGTACATATTTTATATGGCTAGAAGCACACCTAAAATATATACATTAATATACAATAAGTTCATAATAATTATAAATAATATAATTACACAATCAAACACATAAATATATTTTATAAAATATTTTATGTATAAATTATATTATTTAACAAGTAGTAACATATATATTTGCATGCAAGAAAGCTACATATTATATTGTACATTATATTAGCACACACAAAATATAGATCTATGCTACAATAATTACTATAATAAATACACAAAATAAATATATAATATCCATATATATTTACTAATTATAAATGAAGAATTGAACCACAATTAATTAGATCTATGCAAAATACACACAATTGGAGAGTATCTCACCGTATCCCACTAGATCTAGGATACGCATGCGACACGAGTCCAACACACAACCAAATGCACCCCGAAGGACACAAACAAATCACAAATAATATTTATGAACAAATCAAAGTGTCAAAAGTAGATCTATGTGTCCGTGTCAAAATACGACATGTTCAAAGCCCCGTGTCGGAGGAAAACCCCCAAATGACACGTATCACCAAATAGTTGGGATACGAACCACAAGTATCCCAATATGGACACGACACTAGCCTAAAACACAAATTTCATGTCCAATTGATCTATAGGATCAATTGACACACACAACAAAATGTAAATTCGGAATTCCAACAAAATTGATACAAAAAGCACCATAACTTTCTCCATGGGTCTCCTATGAACACAAAACAAAGTCCTATGGGTAGTACATACATATAGGTTGATTTTACATGATTAAATCTCATATTTAGAAGCTATTTAAATGGGAAAAATCTGAATTATACCTATTGGGAGATGGATTCCCAATGAAACCTCCAATTGAGATGAACTTGCTTTCAAATTGTAGATCCTTGCTCCTCTTTGTAGATCCTTGCTTCCTTCTTCTAGATCCTTGCTTTCTTCTCTAATGGTGAATTGGAAAGAATTTGGAATAAAATTGGTAGAGAATTGGATTGGGAATGGAGGGAATTTGGTAGTGGGAAAATTCTAGATCTAGATTTGGAATGAAATGAGAGGAGAGAGAAATTTCCCCTCCCTCATTAATAGGCCGGCCATAGCCCCTCCCCCAAGCAATTATAAAATGTCTAATGTACCCCTTGGGGCCTCTCATGAAGAAATAATTAAGGAAGGAAGCTTCTAGTCTAATCATTTAATTAATTTAATCCATCTCCTTAACTATGGGCTTTCTAAATGGGCCAAGTCTAACTAGTTAATTCATGTTGGTCCATGGGTCCAAACTAAACTAGTTGGGTCCACTAAAATAAGTCCAAAATAATTAAATAATAACTAACAATAATTAAATAATACAACAAATAATTATTTACCATGCACAATATTTATTTAAATAGGAAATTATCAAAATACAATTTCCTAGAAAATGTGGTAGTGACACCTGCTACCGTCACTATCTGAAGTGCATGATATCTTCCATGTTTTATATCTTAGGAAATATGTGTACGACCTGAGTCATATGGTGGATCTTGATCAACTGGACTTAAAGGCAGACTTGACATATGTTGAACATCCTATGCGGATCTTGGATTACAAGGAGAAGCTGCTTCGAAGTCGCTCGGTTCCTCTCGTATGCGTGCTTTGGAGAAATTATTCGGTCGAAGAATCAACCTGGGAGCTTGAGTCTGAGATGAAGGAAAAGTTTCCTTCATTGTTTCATAGTGGTAGGTTCTATTCCTAAGTTTCGTGGACGAAACTTCCTATTAGTTGGTTAGGATGTGGTGTCCCGTTCCCCTTTTTCGGGGAACGCGACTAAGAAATACTAATCGGTATCGTTCGATCGGGATAGATTGAATCAAGATCTTATCATTGTTATGGATTTTCTTCTTCGAAATTGATTCCCATATTCAGTGGACCATGCCCCGAGGACGGACTTACTGGCAGAGTCAAGAGGGACCTCTCCGCTGAAAGTTTTTTTGCCTAGTTTTCGTTGTCGCCTTGTTGCTTTCGTGCTTTTGAGTTGGTTTTTGGATTTGCATTTTCTGAACGGTTTTGATGAATTTTATTGCTTTCGTTCGTTGAACTGTATTTTATTCCGAGCTTGAAAAAAGTAAAAGAGGTATTGATTAGCTGTTCGTGGCAATGCAGGTGATCATGCAGTAGATGTCGTACAATCGGAGTCTTGAAGCACCTCTTTCCTTTCCTTTCCTTTCATTTTCTTCAACCAACTAGTGAGTGGCTATAATTCGATTCAGTTGACCTTTCTTCCAAGTCTTTAAATCTAAAAATCTTGCCTTCTTGCTTGTTTCAATCAAACGATACCATACTAACTAAAAGATGTCAAGATAAAAAGGAATAGACTTGGATTTATTTGTGCTTGTCAATCAACTTATAAACGGTTACCTTGTTGCATGCTAGTTCATTTAGAATGTTCTTCATAATGCTTTAATTTTAGTTATAATGTATATATTTCTTCTATGATTGTGCTATGTATGGAACACACCTTGATATGCAATAAATTGATCAGTAAGACTATGCAAAATAGATCCTGCCATATAACTTGTATTGTGCTCGTATTGTCTTAAACTACATAATGTCACCACCCCATTTCCAGAGCCGGATATTTTTTTTATTTTTAATTTAGTTAATTATGGATTATTTATATTTAATTGTATTTATATTTAATTATTGATTGTATTATATTTTTATTGTTTGTTTTAGGATTTTGGCTAGCCTGGACCCATGTCAGACCCTAGTGGACCCATGTCCGACCCAGCCCACACCCTTGTGAGAATTATTTTTGGGTTTTAGAATATTTATTATATTTTTAGTGGGTTAGTTGGAGAGATTTGGAGTTAGTTTGAGTGCTTTTGGAACCCCGAAACCCAAAACCTTTGTTAGGAGGGCATTTTGGTAATTTCTCCAACTTGTGAAACCCCTTTATTATGTGTGACCGGCCTATTCCCAGCCCATTTTCGTGAACCACAGCAGCCTCTTCTCCCATTCTCCTCTTCTTCTTCACTTCTTCTTCTTCTCCACTCATTTTTCTTCTTCCTTTCTCCTTCCTACTTCAAGTAAGTCCATTTTTCTTCCCTCCTCTTTCCATTTCTTCTACTTGTGTTAACCCTAACCCTAGATCTTTCCCTAACCTAGGTGGGTAGAGCCTAGATTTGGTGTTGGAGCTTGGATTTGAGGCTTGGAGCTTGTAGGAGGTGAATTTGGAGAGATTTGGAGATTTTGGCTTGGGATTCCAACTCCCAAGAGGTAAACCCTAATTTTCCCCTTGTAATTACTCTTTTATAGTGTAATTAATATTTTAGAACCTTCCTAGACCCTTAGGCTACCCGTAGGAGGAAGTTGGAACTAGTTTGGTTAGGTTTAGAGACTTTAACACTAGGTTTTGTGTCAATTTCGGGTGAAATCCGAATTTGGCCCAATTTTGGGTGATGACCTAGGTTAGACGGACCTAGGTAGACGTTGTCGGGAGTCGTGAGGGTGAGTGCGTGTCTCCGTTCGGACACGGGAAGTCGTGTCGCGGCAAAACGGGCGTTTTGGGCGAAATTGGGGCTTTTCGTCGTCGCCGATTCTAAGTGCGTGTGCGTTTCCGCCACGGACCTAGAATCGATGCGGAAGCACATTTTCTAGGATCTAGACATCGTTTAGGACGCGTGGGTAAATTTTGGGCCGATTCCGAGTTCGTTTGGTGTGCGTTTCAGGAGATTTTCCGAGCCGCGCACCACGTGTTCGTCGAAATGACCGAACGGCCATTTCGACTCGGTTTCCTCGTTTCGGGCTTGTGCGCACGTTGGGTTAGTATCGGGGAGTGTGTGCTAGAGTTTTCGAGCTATATTATATATATTTTAGGGTGTTGGTGAGTGTCGGGGTCGTTGGGCGTGAGTGGGGCGTGTGGTTTGAGTGTTGTGTGCGTGGTTGTGTGAGTGTTGTGTTTGTGTATATATATATATATTTATATATATTTGTATATGTGTATATGTATATATATTTATATATATATATATGTATGAGTGTTTGTGTGTGTAGTTGTGCATTAGTGAGTGTTAGTGAGTGTGTGTGAGAGTGTGTGTGAGAGTGTGTGTGTGAGGGTGTGTGCTAGTGTGAGTGAGTGTGTGTGAGTGATGATATATAGATATATATTTATATTTATATATATGGGTGTGTGTATTTATATCTATGTGCTTGTGGGTGTATATGTCTATGTGTATATATATATGTATATGTGTAAGTGTGCTTGTGTGTATATGTATATATATATTTGAATGTGTGTGTTTATATATATATATAGATATGTGAGTGTATATGTGTGTGTAGATGTATAGATATATATATTAGTGTATATATATATATATAGATATATGTGAGTATATATGTAGATGTGTGTTTATGTATATATAGAGGTGTTTTTGTATATAATTATGTGTGTGTGTGTGTGTTAATATATATGCTAGTGTGTGTGTGTTAGTATATATATTTATATGTTAGATGGTATATATATATGTATGTATATATATATAGTGATATATATATGTGTGTGTATGTATTTATGAGTGGGTGTGTGTGTGTGTTTGTGAGTAGGAGGGAGGGGGAGAACAGCCAGCGTGCAGCGGGGGCAGCAGTGCGCGCTGCAGCGCACTGCACAGCGAGCAGCGCGCTGTGTGCAGCTTGCACACAGCTGCAGCAGCAGCAGAATGAACAGTAGCAGCAGCAGCTAGGTAGCTGCAGCAGCAGGAGCAGCAGCAAGGTGAGGAGCAGCTAGCAGCAGCAGTATCAATGCGAGGGAGAGTTAGAGAGAGGTATATATATATAGATATAGATAGATTGGTACATAGTTAGGTAGTAGAGGGATTACTTAGATAGATACATAGATAGATAGATAATAAGATAGATAAGTAGATGCATAGGTAGATACCTATATCTATGGGTAGATAAATAGGTAGATGGATAATTAGACGGGTAGTTAGATAGCTAGATAGCTATTAATTGATAGATAGTTTATAGATAGATTAGAGAGTTTGATAGTTAGACTAGTTTATAGATATATTAGATAGTTAGAGGGATATCTAATTAATAGATAGGTAGTTGGATAAATAGGTAAGATAAGTATGAGATACTTAGATAGATAGATATATCTATCAATAGATAGATAGTTACTAGATAGGTAGTTATCTATCTAAGGTATATATATATCTATATACATATAGTTATATCAATACCTAGAGATATCTAGATAGTATAGTCATATATATTTATGCGTAGGGTAAGATATTGGGTAAATGTATATATGTGTGGATATATATATATATAGGTAGATACCTACTTAGACATATATAAATATGGTAGATATCTATATTATCTAGCCTAGATTAATATCTAGGTATGTAATTAATAGCTAGGTAGCTAGTTAGAGGGTTTGAGAGCGGTATCTCAATACCTTGAGATACCAAGGTATTTCAATACCTTAAGATAACCAAGGTATTGGGTTTCGAGCGGGGTTTTTGAGCAATAGCCTAGGAATAGTATTGGAGTGATTTTTATATGTATATGTGTATATATTTACGTGTGCTAGCATAGGTTTTAGCGGGTTTAGACGGGGTGCGTAGCCTAGGTTGAGGTATCGGATACCGAGGGTATCCCGGTATCTCAAGGAGGCGAGTTTGAGAGTTTTCTAGCTTAATGAGCTCGGTTTGACCTAGAATTTCAGGAGCACCCTAGTTTGACCCAGACTTGACCGTAGTTGACTCGGTTGACCGCCAAAGTCAACTTTTGACCTAGTTTTGACCTAAAGTTGACTTTTTGGACCCATAGTTGACTTTTTGACCCAGATTTCACCGGTTTGACCCGTTTGACCTAGAACGACCCTAGAAGCCTATTTTTAGTTATTTTATGTCTGTTTAACTCTTTAGAACCCTGTTTAATCTTGCTTTTTGTATTAGGTCCTTGCGACACCAGTTCGGATCGCCAGTTGCTCAGGACGTCAGGCGAGTACATTCTCTGATAGTTTTTATTATTTGATGATTATTATGATTCAGCTTCTAGTATAGTATCATCTGATTATTCTGGCACAACACGGGACACTGATTGATATTTCTGGATTCATTTACTTGCGACACGTACATTTCATGTTTCTGGCCTCTATTCTGGAATCACTACTGGCATCACCTACAGGCATCACCTACAGGCATCATTCATGTTCAGGCTGGACTCATCTTGATTTGCGTGTCGGGTCTTGGATCCACTTGTATTAGTCGGGGCGGGGAAATACTCGAGTAGACATGTAAACATTCCTATCTGGCATCATCAGGAATCACTCCCTCTGGTCTAATCTGGAATGATAGCAGCCGCGCACCCAGTGCGCGGTGAGCCGTACTTACCCCTAGCCGTTTACATGTCGAAACAAGTATTTCAAAGACACCGAGTTCATTCTTTATAGTCTGGACTCTCATGCATTTCTTGACTTGTCTCACTTACATGTTTCTGGACTTGACTCACTACATATTTTTATGCTGGACTCACTACACGTTCATGTGCACGGACTTGATCTTAGCTTAGATTCTTATATCTTACAGTTACTACTATCTTGTTTCTGATATTCCTGCATCTTTACCTTTATGCACCAGTGATACATGTTTATTTCCTGTTTCATACTTACTTCTTTCTTCTTGCTACTTGCTATAACTGTTTTATAGTTTTTATCATTTAAATGGAACTGCTGTTAGAGATGTACTTGCTCCAGTCCTGACTGGACATATTTTTCAGAGTATCCGGAGGATTGGTGTCCGACGTTTTATGGACCTGAGCCTGTCGATGGTGCAGACAGGGACCCTCTAGTTTAGGAGTGATTTTCGGGTTGGTAGCCGGGATCACTAGGACTTTGTTGTTGTTTTTATTAGCTTTTAGCACCGGATTTGTCTCCGGTTTTGGATTGAGACCTTGTTTGTATATTATTTTGGATGATGTATTGTTGTATTATTATTATTATTGATGTTGTGGTTGTTGTAGTAGTAGTTGGTGGTTAGACTTTATAGTTGTTAGTCTTCTTTGTTATCTATCGTGCTTAGATTCGTGATTGAGTACTTGAGATTATCATTTGATATTGCTCCTCCGTTTGGAGTTGAGATCTTGGCAGATTATATATATTGTTTGTGTGGTTGCCCTCCTTTTGGAGAGGTCATGCCCGATTTTTGTGTGAGATTATTATTTAGTTAGTTGACCTAGACAGCGTTCTACCGCCGATGCTGCGGCGTAGGCTGGACGTACCCACGACTCATGTCCGATTTTCCGGGTGTGGGTCGTGACACGTTTTTGGTGGTGGCCCATACAGGTCTCGATTCGCAATTAGTGCGATGTCGTGGTGGTACAACAACTTAGTTGTACTGCTGCGAGCCTGCTATAGGATCTAGGATCTAGGATGAGAGTGTACTCAATCACGACTAGGAACAATTCCAATCTAATTATTCTGAAATTGCTTCTTTTGAAATATTACTGTCATTTCTTGATGATATCGTATCTTGCGCCGTATTGACTTCTTTTGATCTGTGTTCAGGATGCCTCCGAAGACACGATCCCATCGTACCGTTCCAGCAGTTGCCTCGGAGAGGTCTGCTACCTCTCGTCCAGCTCGTATTCAGGCAGCTGCTACCGCTCCACTCACCACTCCTGCGGTTGAGGGAGCCTCTGTTTCTCTCGGGGATCCTTCTCCACTTATTGATCCGAGGACTACCCCAGTCGTTCCGGTGGTTCCTCTACCACTTCCTGCTCCAGTAGATGCCGTGCAGTTGTTTGCGTTCTTCAGGGAGATGATGGATGCGCAGCACCGTCAGGTGGATGTGATGAGGCTGGGCATTGAGAACGCCCACCAGGTGGCCATGACGGCAGTGGATAGGGTGGCACAGAATCAGCCACAGGCAGATCAGATTCAGCTTCCGAGGCCGGGTAGTATCATTGACTTTCAGAGGATGCGGCCCAAGGAGTTCCGTGGTACAGAAGGGATCCTGTACGCGGATGACTGGATAGAGCAGATTGAGGGGATCTTCAGGCTGGCGCAGATTCCAGACAGCATGCAGATAGAGGCAGCGGGCAGTCAGATGTTCGACCTCGCATTGACGTGGTATCGCACAGATACGAGGATTGCAGCGCCAGGGCTTACTTGGGAGGCTTTCAAGAGGCTTTTTAAGGAGAAGTTTTTCCCAGATGTGGCGCTTAGTGCTTTGGAGAGCCAGTTTGAGGCACTCGTCCAAGGGAGCATGACGTTGGATGAGTACGCAGCGGAGTTCTGCCGTTTGGGCAGATTTGTGGATGGCTTGAGCGAGGCAGCCAAGGCGAGGAAGTTTCGCAAGGGCTTGGTCATGGCGGTCAAGTCTTTGACCAGGAGCGACCGCGAGGCAACTTTTGAGCAGATAGTAGGAGATGCTCAGAGAGCAGAGGATGACTTGGAGCTTAAGTCCAAGAGAGGCAGAGATGATTCAGGCAGTGCCAGTGGTAGTGCGGGATCAGCTAAGCGTCCCTATGTGCAGAAGGCAGCACAGCAGGGTCAGGATCAGAGAGCGCCCACTTGTGCCTACTGCAGGAAGGCAGGACACACTTGGGATATTTGTAGGAGGAGGCTGAAGGTGTGTTTGTTCTGTGGATCCGCTGCTCACCAGATGCGAGATTGCTCCACTGCACCTCCATTGGGTGGAGCACAGGATCAGAGAGTTGGAGCTAGGCCATCTGTGGCACAGCATCATGCCCCGCACCAGCAGAGGGATACACCCCAGCAGGGCAGGGCTTATGCGTTGACGGTCGAAGAGGCCGATGCTACGGATGTCGGGTTAGCAGGTCTGTCTCTTGTTTCTTCTTCCTGTCCTTTCCATTCCTTGTGGTGTGCTTCATTAGTACCTGTTAGACTTTTTGTGCTGTGGAAGATAGTGTAGTGACCCCGATTGAGACTGTAATAACACGACCAGTAGGACCCTGATCTTGTATGTTGTTTAGGTAGAATTTCTTGACTGTGATTGTTGGAGGTTTGACCTAGAGGAGTGTGATTGACTTTAAATTTCGAGGACAAAATTTTCTAAGGAGGATAGGCTTGTCACCACCCCATTTCCAAAGCCGGGTATTTTTTTTATTTTTAATTTAGTTAATTGTGGATTATTTATATTTAATTGTATTTATATTTAATTATTGATTGTATTATATTTTTATTGTTTGTTTTAGGATTTTGGCTAGCTTGGACCCATGTCAGACCCTAGTGGACCCATGTCCGACCCAGCCCACACCCTTGTGAGAATTATTTTTGGGTTTTAGAATATTTATTATATTTTTAGTGGGTTAGTTGGAGAGATTTGGAGTTAGTTTGAGTGCTTTTGGAACCCCGAAACCCAAAACCTTTGTTAGGAGGGCATTTTGGTAATTTCTCCAACTTGTGAAACCCCTTTATTATGTGTGACCGGCCTATTCCCAGCCCATTTTCGTGAACCACAGCAGCCTCTTCTCCCATTCTCCTCTTCTTCTTCACTTCTTCTTCTTCTCCACTCATTTTTCTTCTTCCTTTCTCCTTCCTACTTCAAGTAAGTCCATTTTTCTTCCCTCCTCTTTCCATTTCTTCTACTTGTGTTAACCCTAACCCTAGATCTTTCCCTAACCTAGGTGGGTAGAGCCTAGATTTAGTGTTGGAGCTTGGATTTGAGGCTTGGAGCTTGTAGGAGGTGAATTTGGAGAGATTTGGAGATTTTGGCTTGGGATTCCAACTCCCAAGAGGTAAACCCTAATTTTCCCCTTGTAATTACTCTTTTATAGTGTAATTAATATTTTAGAACCTTCCTAGACCATTAGGCTACCCGTAGGAGGAAGTTGGAACTAGTTTGGTTAGGTTTAGAGACTTTAACACTAGGTTTTGTGTCAATTTTGGGTGAAATCCGAATTTGGCCCAATTTTGGGTGATGACCTAGGTTAGACGGACCTAGGTAGACGTTGTTGGGAGTCGTGAGGGTGAGTGCGTGCCTCCGTTCGGACACGGGAAGTCGTGTCGCGGAGAAACGGGCGTTTCGGGCGAAATTGGGACTTTTCGTCGTCGCCGATTCTAAGTGCGTGTGCGTTTCCGCCACGGACCTAGAATCGACGCGGGAGCACATTTTCTAGGATCTAGACATCGTTTAGGATACGTGGGTAAATTTTGGGCCGATTCCGAGTTCGTTTGGTGTGTGTTTCAGGAGGTTTTCCGAGCCGCGCACCACGTGTTCGTCGAAATGACCGAACGGCCATTTCGACTCGGTTTCCTCGTTTCGGGCTTGTGCGCGCGTTGGGTTAGTATCGGGGAGTGTGTGCTAGAGTTTTCGAGCTATATTATATATATTTTAGGGTGTTGGTGAGTGTCGGGGTCGTTGGGCGTGAGTGGGGCGTGTGGTTTGAGTGTTGTGTGCGTGGTTGTGTGAGTGTTGTGTTTGTGTATATATATATATATTTATATATATTTGTATATGTGTATATGTATATATATTTATATATATATATATGTATGAGTGTTTGTGTGTGTAGTTGTGCATTAGTGAGTGTTAGTGAGTGTGTGTGAGAGTGTGTGTGAGAGTGTGTGTGTGAGGGTGTGTGCTAGTGTGAGTGAGTGTGTGTGAGTGATGATATATAGATATATATTTATATTTATATATATGGGTGTGTGTATTTATATCTATGTGCTTGTGGGTGTATATGTCTATGTGTATATATATATGTATATGTGTAAGTGTGCTTGTGTGTATATGTATATATATATTTGAATGTGTGTGTTTATATATATATATAGATATGTGAGTGTATATGTGTGTGTAGATGTATAGATATATATATTAGTGTATATATATATATATAGATATATGTGAGTATATATGTAGATGTGTGTTTATGTATATATAGAGGTGTTTTTGTATATAATTATGTGTGTGTGTGTGTGTTAATATATATGCTAGTGTGTGTGTGTTAGTATATATATTTATATGTTAGATGGTATATATATATGTATGTATATATATATAGTGATATATATATGTGTGTGTATGTATTTATGAGTGGGTGGGTGTGTGTGTTTGTGAGTAGGAGGGAGGGGGAGAACAGCCAGCGTGCAGCGGGGGCAGCAGTGCGCGCTGCAGCGCACTGCACAGCGAGCAGCGCGCTGTGTGCAGCTTGCACACAGCTGCAGCAGCAGCAGAATGAACAGTAGCAGCAGCAGCTAGGTAGCTGCAGCAGCAGTTTGCAGCAGCAGGAGCAGCAGCAAGGTGAGGAGCAGCTAGCAGCAGCAGTATCAATGCGAGGGAGAGTTAGAGAGAGGTATATATATATAGATATAGATAGATTGGTACATAGTTAGGTAGTAGAGGGATTACTTAGATAGATACATAGATAAATAGATTAGATTGATAGATAGATAATAAGATAGATAAGTAGATGCATAGGTAGATACCTATATCTATGGGTAGATAAATAGGTAGATGGATAATTAGACGGGTAGTTAGATAGCTAGATAGCTATTAATTGATAGATAGTTTATAGATAGATTAGAGAGTTTGATAGTTAGACTAGTTTATAGATATATTAGATAGTTAGAGGGATATCTAATTAATAGATAGGTAGTTGGATAAATAGGTAAGATAAGTATGAGATACTTAGATAGATAGATATATCTATCAATAGATAGATAGTTACTAGATAGGTAGTTATCTATCTAAGGTATATATATATCTATATACATATAGTTATATCAATACCTAGAGATATCTAGATAGTATAGTCATATATATTTATGCGTAGGGTAAGATATTGGGTAAATGTATGTATGTGTGGATATATATATATATAGGTAGATACCTACTTAGACATATATAAATATGGTAGATATCTATATTACCTAGCCTAGATTAATATCTAGGTATATAATTAATAGCTAGGTAGCTAGTTAGAGGGTTTGAGAGCGGTATCTCAATACCTTGAGATACCAAGGTATTTCAATACCTTAAGATAACCAAGGTATTGGGTTTCGAGCGGGGTTTTTGAGCAATAGCCTAGGAATAGTATTGGAGTGATTTTTATATGTATATGTGTATATATTTACGCGTGCTAGCATAGGTTTTAGCGGGTTTTGGCGGGGTGCGTAGCCTAGGTTGAGGTATCGGATACCGAGGGTATCCCGGTATCTCAAGGAGGCGAGTTTGAGAGTTTTCTAGCTTAATGAGCTCGGTTTGACCTAGAATTTCAGGAGCACCCTAGTTTGACCCAGACTTGACCGTAGTTGACTCGGTTGACCGCCAAAGTCAACTTTTGACCTAGTTTTGACCTAGAGTTGACTTTTTAGACCCAGAGTTGACTTTTTAACCCAGATTTCACCGGTTTGACCCGTTTGACCTAGAACGACCCTAGAAGCCTATTTTTAGTTATTTTATGTCTGTTTAACTCTTTAGAACCCTGTTTAATCTTGCTTTTCGCATTAGGTCCTTGCGACACCAGTTCGGATCGCCAGTTGCTCAGGACGTCAGGCGAGTACATTCTCTGATAGTTTTCATTATTTGATGATTATTATGATTCAGCTTCTAGTATAGTATCATCTGATTATTCTGGCACAACACGGGACACTGATTGATATTTCTGGATTCATTTACTTGCGACACGTATATTTCATGTTTCTGGCCTCTATTCTGGAATCACTACTGGCATCACCTACAGGCATCACCTACAGGCATCATTCATGTTCAGGCTGGACTCATCTTGATTTGCGTGTCGGGTCTTGGATCCACTTGTATTAGTCGGGGCGGGGAAATACTCGAGTAGACATGTAAACATTCCTATCTGGCATCATCAGGAATCACTCCCTCTGGTCTAATCTGGAATGATAGCAGCCGCGCACCCAGTGCGCGGTGAGCCGTACTTACCCCTAGCCGTTTACATGTCGAAACAAGTATTTCAAAGACACCGAGTTCATTCTTTATAGTCTGGACTCTCATGCATTTCTTGACTTGTCTCACTTACATGTTTCTGGACTTGACTCACTACATATTTTCATGCTGGACTCACTACACGTTCATGTGCACGGACTTGATCTTAGCTTAGATTCTTATATCTTACAGTTACTACTATCTTGTTTCTGATATTCCTGCATCTTTATCTTTATGCACCAGTGATACATGTTTATTTCCTGTTTCATACTTACTTCTTTCTTCTTGCTACTTGCTATAACTGTTTTATAGTTTTTATCATTTAAATGGAACTGCTGTTAGAGATGTACTTGCTCCAGTCCTGACTGGACATATTTTTCAGAGTATCCGGAGGATTGGTGTCCGACGTTTTATGGACCTGAGCCTGTCGATGGTGCAGACAGGGACCCTCTAGTTTAGGAGTGATTTTCGGGTTGGTAGCCGGGATCACTAGGACTTTGTTGTTGTTTTTATTAGCTTTTAGCACCGGATTTGTCTCCGGTTTTGGATTGAGACCTTGTTTGTATATTATTTTGGATGATGTATTGTTGTATTATTATTATTATTGATGTTGTGGTTGTTGTAGTAGTAGTTGGTGGTTAGACTTTATAGTTGTTAGTCTTCTTTGTTATCTATCGTGCTTAGATTCGTGATTGAGTACTTGAGATTATCATTTGATATTGCTCCTCCGTTTGGAGTTGAGATCTTGGCAGATTATATATATTGTTTGTGTGGTTGCCCTCCTTTTGGAGAGGTCATGCCCGATTTTTGTGTGAGATTATTATTTAGTTAGTTGACCTAGACAGCGTTCTACCGCCGATGCTGCGGCGTAGGCTGGACGTACCCACGACTCATGTCCGATTTTTTGGGTGTGGGTCGTGACACATAAATTGATTGATAACTTAATATAGACATCGTTTGATCAAGGACAACTTGTGCACAATGTTTCATATTTTCGCGGACGATCGTCGGGGCGCTGGGACCGATCCGATTCGGACGGAATGAATCGTATGGTCGTTTGTAATGGACGAAATATTATGTAACGGGGCTCGCCACCTATATTGCATATCGTTCTCGTCTCGAGACTATAACTCGTCCATTATGGCATTATGCTAGTGATCCCTACGTATATTTAAACTATGCAAGCTAACTATGTCTTCGTGGCAGGGAAGCTCATGGTAAGTATTTATGCAGGTGGTTCAGAAGGGCAGGTAAAAGTCACCAAACGGTGGCAAGTTTATTTCAGTAAATTTTTATATCAATGCTTGCCTGTAAAATGAACTAAGGCAAGATAGAAAGACCACAAAATAACTTGCATGCTTCTTGTAACAACGTGTTGATTGGTATAGTTGGGTTAGCTCGCCTTCACCAGTGTATTTCAATGTACTGACCCTCGTTGAAACAGGTTTCCCGCACCAAGGAGATCCTACAAGGAGCTAAAGAGACTTCCCATTCCAGTCCACCAACCAGCACGCCCTGATCGTGCCTTAGTAGAAGCATTTTGGAGATCCAGGAGCTTGCACACATAACTTATGCAGCTTCGTGGAAAGGCGATACCTCCGCCTGGAGGTCTCTTCTTTAGAAGTTTTAGTAAAAGGATGTAATGTACAGGACGACTATCTCATTTTGCGTCCACTTTTGTAAGTCCGTGCGGCAATTATTCGACTCATTCAAGAGTTTGTAAAAGATGTTCATTATCAATAAAGAGAACTTTTTCATGTTTCAACTTTGTGTTTCAATTATTTGCGTACTCTGAATATGTGCTCGTTATGTAAAAATACCTTGACCTTGTGTGATACGCAACCTAGGCACACACGGCGTTACGCCCGGGGGACGACTATCAATTCTACGGAATCGGGGCGTAACACCCCCGCCGGGCGTGAATCACCGCGTCTCGGCACTCCTGCGGGACGTATATCATTTGCCATCGAGGCGTGATATCGTGCGAGCCTGGGGTTGCGCTCGTACAAGGCAACATCATTAAAGTTGTGGCTATCATCGAACCGATCGAGTACGTAGCAGAGGAGAAGTATTACAAATAATAATCCATCTGAGTATACGGGACAAAGGTCAAGGCACGAGGTTCTCTGAATACAATGACATAGTTTCATACATTATATCCATCTATACAAAAGTAGTACAAAATATCTCGATACGGCTCAAGGCATCGATGCCAGATTTTCGGATCCTGGGGATGAGGCACGGCTATCGCTTTCTCGGACGATCCAGCACCTGCGAACAAGCAAACTGTTGGTGGGTCAGCACTTTGGAGAAAGTACTGGTGAGTATAAAATCAACGAACATAAGCAACGTTTACTAAAACCAACACTAAGTAATTATGTTATAAAATATTGCATTACTAGTGATCTTTCTAGTTTTATCTAGGTTCGTTACATGCAGTACATGAGCATGGTCATATTACTTCTTTTGGAAACATCTTTGAAAGGCAGTCTTCATAATCGAAAATTCATGTAAGCAGGCAAGACAAGCAGTTCATGCTTGATAAGCAAGTTCAATTACTAATTCATGTAAGCAGGCAAGACTCTTGTATGCTTGCTTGAATATGATGATCGCCTTGAATAGTATAAAAATGATAACAACACGCCTCGATGGCAAACGATATACGTCCTGCGGGAGCGCCGAGGCGCGGTGATTCGCGCTCGACGGGGGCGTTGTCGGGATCTTCGGGATCGGGGCGTGACAGGTACTGAGTTTAATTGCCTGCGCGACTACTTTACACAAAATAGTATTTTATTTCAGACATCTTGTGTAGGTACACCTCAGCAGAATGGGAGGGTCGAACGAAAACATAGACATATTTTGAATGTGGCACGTGCTTTACGTTTTAAGGAGAATTTGCCAATTCTTTTTGGTATGAGTGTATTTTGGCAGCTGGTTATTTGATCAATCGAACTCCTTCGAGCCTTCTTGGTTTTAAAATCCCCTATGCAATATTATTTTGTGCTCCTCCTTCTTATGATGAATTACGTGTTTTGGTTGTCTTTGTTTTGTCCACAACCAAAAAGCTAAGATGGATAAGTTTGCTCCTCGCAGTCGAAAGTATATTTTTGTGGGATACCCCCATGGCAAGAAGGGTTGGAAATTGTATGATCTAGCTAATGATAATTTTTTTGTCTCTCGAGATGTTAAATTTTATGAGAATGAGTTTTCATATTATGTTGAAGATGATCGTGGTGATATGGATCCTCTTGACCTAACGCCCCCTTTTCTTGGGTGATGATGCTTTGGGGTTTGGTCTACCTCATATGGATAGGATTGCCGTCGTGGAGGCTGAGGCCTCCGTAGAGGACAGCACGGCTGAGGCCGAGGCCGTCGTGGAAGATGCGACAACGGAGGCCGCCGTGGCGGAGGCAGCCGTGGTGGCTGCGAAACAGAGGATGAGGCGACGGTGGTGGTGTCGAATGGTGAGGGTGTACTGGGGCGTGGCATGCGTACCAAGATTCTGTCTGTGAAGCTCCATGACTTTGTTACAAATACAATACGAAAGTTGTCTCATAGTCCCCCCTTCCAACGTTCTACTACGTCCAATCACTCCTCAGATACTCCTTATCCTATAGCACATTTTTTGAATTATGATCGATTTTCTCTAGGATACAGGAATTTTCTTGCAGCTGTGATTGCAGATACAGAACCGACCTCCTTTAAAGAGGTGGTTAAAGATACAGGGTGGTGAGAAGGTATGCAGAAGGAGATACGGGCGTTGGAGGATAGTGGTACCTGGACCATGGAGATGCTTTCGGCTGAAAAATGTGCTCTAGGGAGCCAGTGGGTGTACAAGATAAAGTATAACTCTGATGGAAGTGTTGAGCGGCTTAAAGCCCGTTTGGTGGTTTTTGAAAATTATCAGGTTGAAGGGATTGATTACACTGATGCTTTTGCTCCGGTTTAAAAAATGGTTATTGTTCGTGTCTTTCTAGCTGTAGCCATAGCAAATAATTAGGAACTACATCAGATGGATGTTTATAATCCCTTCCTACATGAAAACCTTATCGAATAAGTGTATATGAAACTACCACCTGGTTTCCAAACCAAACACCCTGGTCAGGTATGTCGACTTCGAAAATCTCTTTATTGGCTTAAACAGGCATCTTGTTGTTGGTTTGCGAAGTTGGCATCTTCTTTGCGGGAGTACAGAATTTGCCAATTGTACTCTGACTATTCGCTTTTTACTCTTCATAAGGGCGATGTTCAGATAAATATTCTTGTGTATGTCGACGATTTGATTCTCTCTAGCAATAATTTGTTGCTCCTACTGCCTTTAAGAATTATTTGAGTACTTGCTTTCATATGAAGGACCTTGGGGCGTTGATATTTATTCTTGGTGTTGAGGTATCTCGAAGTGCGAAATGTATTTTTCTATGTCAACGAAAATATAAACTTGACATTACCTCTGAGATAGGATTATTGAGGACAAAACCTGCAAGCTTTCCTATGGAACAACATCATCAACTGGCACGCTCTACAAGTCCACTTTTTTCTGATGGGGAAGCATATCGACGGCTTGTGGGACGGCTGATTTATCTTTCGTTTACTCTGCCGAATTTGGCTTATGCTATTCACATCTTATCACAGTTTATGCATGAGCCTCGATGTGATCATTGTGATGCGACTTTGAGGGTTATTAGATATCTTAAGGGTTGTCCCGGTCAAGGCATTCTTCTTCGCTCTGACTGTGATTTGCGGCTCCGGGGGTGGTGTGATTCTGATTGGGCGAGTTGTCCCATCACACGACACTCTTTGTCTGGTTGGTTGGTTTTTCTTGGTGATTCATCCATCTCTTGGAAGACGAAGAAACAGGTGACGGTGTCCTATTCTTCGGCCAAAGTGGAGTACCGTGCGATGGCGGCAGTCATGTGTGAGCTTAAGTGGCTCAAGGAGTTGCTTGGCAGTTTGGAGGTGCAACATTCGTGTGCTATGGATTTGTTTTGTGATAGTCAATCCGCTTTACATCTTACGCAGAACCCAATTTTCCATGAGCGCACAAAACACATTGAGGTGGATTATCATTTTTTGAGGGATGATATTCTTGCTGGAGTTATTCGCCCATCTTATGTGCCAACGGATGGGCAATTGGCGGATGTTTTGACGAAAGCTTTGGGCAAACGGCAATTTGAGTTTCTTTTGCGCAAGTTGGACATTTGTGACTTGCATGCTCCAACTTGAGGGAGAGTATTGAGATTAAATTGTATCATTAAATTGTATTTATGGTGATTAGTTATGTATATGGTGATTGGTTGGCTATATATATGATGATTGGGGTATTGAGATTAAATTGTATTAAATTGTATTTATGGTGATTGGCCATGTGACTTAGGCTCCAAGTTGATATGTGGATGTATATATATGTAATATCATGATGAATGAAATACCTAGAGTATTATCTCATATCACTTCTTCACAACGATCCATGGCCCAAAGACTAAAGGGATACCAACATGGACGTATCTAAGCAGGATGTACTGTGGACCACTTTTAACTCAAAATAATTGTCATGTAGTGATTATCATGTTAGACTTACACACTAGAGGTCTTTATACCAATTCTTGGTGGCAACAATATTTTTGTTATATTTATTTTTGTTTTAATTACTTAAAATTTTCCCACATTATGTATAAAGGGTACATTTCAGGAGTTCGCCTCGGACCCTTGAGCTGAGGGCGAGACCTCAAAACCTTTATCCAAAACTTATCTCTCACAACAACAAAAATTGCATCTTTTTCACAACATTAATTCAAAGTTCAATAATGTCTATTACCTTTTATATTATATCTAACTTGTGCATCTATTGGTCTTTGTTGCATATTCGAACCATCTACTTGTCTATACTGGTCCACGTGTTCTCGAAACTTGTGTCATCGTATCGTCAATATGTGCACCTCGATCCTTCTGCATATGCCCTACCTTATTCCCCTTATTCTCAAAAGTTAAAGTTATTTCTAAAGGCACATCCATACTTGCTCAGGGCAGCCCATTACTTGGTACTAGTCCAAAGTAAAACAAATTTTACTCAGGACAACCAAAAAATAACTATGGGCGGCCCTCTCCCCCCTCCTACTCTAAAAAAAATCCCCAAGCCCTAACCTTAATTCTGGACGACGATGATCGGTGGCGACGTCGGCGTCCTAAGCCCGAGCCCCCTCCCCGCCCCACCACGGCTCGCCGCTTTCCGCCGCTGCTTGCCTCTCGACGGTGCGCAGGGAAGGCGTTGTGGCGTCATGTGGTGAGGCGTTGGTCCGGGGCGAGTGCGTTCGTAGGTCCGGGGAGGGTGCAGTGCTTCAGGGCGAGGGATGGGACGAAGGAACGGCAACACGGAGGGACGATGCAGTGCTCCGGGGCGAGGGACGGGATGTCGTCGACGGGGAGTCATCGTCGACGGAGAGTCATAGTCTTCGAGGACTGTAAAAAAATTTGACAGTCCTGTTTCTTTAGGACTGTCAAAAATTTGACAGCCTTTCCTATTGGAAGGATTGTCAAAAAAATTGGCAGTCCTAAAAAAATTGTACGGCCATGACTAAAAAATTTCGATGGCAAACTTGTAAATAAAAAAAATTTTGTATTGTGCTGAGCAAGTTTTGATGTGCCTTTAGAAATAACCAATGTTAATCATAGAAAATATTTTTTTTGTTGCTTTTGTTTAAAATTAAATAAAAATAAACAGTAAATGCATTTGTGAGGGAAGATATTACCTGTTGTGAGTGCAAGTTGGCAGCCAAATTGAGACACCTCACATTTTAAGATTTTTTTTTCCCAGAGTTTTGGACAAAATTGGAGGATATTATATGTCCCACCACTACATAAAAGGATATGGTAATAGGTAGGAATATTTTTTTCCTTTGGTACAACAAGTGACAAATAAACGTATGGCACTAGCTTATGATATTTTCCTTTGTGATAAATATAAAATCTCTAAAGGTGGATCTAAGGAGAGCGCACCTCTCCAATAATTATTTCATCCCAAGATTAGATATCAACTCACAAAAGTTTATAGCATATTCTAATCCAAGGAGTTACATTGACACGAGAGTGAGGTTGGTCAACTCGTCCAATTGGTTGACATGTCCAATGTTTTAGAGGAAGTCAAAGTTGGTCAAATAATATCTTATATATTTTCTAATATTATATACTATTTATGAGTTTCTGTGTGTAAGTAACATATTTAGTATTTAAATAGTTTTCTCGTAGTTTCTATGTCTTTATGTTTTTTTTATTTTTATTATCATTTGTATCCTATAAATAAGGTTCCTTTGGTCCTCAGTTATAATTAAGTTATTAAGAATTCAGTTAAGCTATTGCTTTCTTTGGAATCAAGAGTTGTTATGCTTTTGTATCATTGGTATCCAAGGTGATTATTTGGCCCTCATTATTCGTAGTGGGATTCTCAACCTTACTACCATCGGATCAACGACAAATCCTCATATTTGTAGTGGAATCCTATAACTCGTCACAATTGGATCTTCATTACCCCAATGATTCCCTAGGTTACATATAAACCTATCTTTAATCATATTAGGACTATTTGGTTTCCATTTGAAACAACAAATATTCAATCTCAAATAATAAAACAACTTAGTACATCTACGAGTAAATTTAAAACACAATTTTGTGTTAAACAAAAAGAATTTTGCTATCTTCTAAGCTATTTTTTTAGTAAAATTCGACAAATATTAACCAACAAATTATGTTTGTCGAATTATCTACGAAAATGATCAAAGCTTGAGAACCAAACTTCCCAACAATCACATAAGTTATCTTATTATTAAGTCATTTATTAAGAAGATGCGCATTTCGGTGTGACTTAAGTACTAGTTATGTAATACAATATGGTAATATGAAACCACATGAAATCTCCACAATTTAGAGGGAGAATAAAAGTTTTCTTTCATTAAGAGAAAGATTGATCATGACAAAAAGGTTGTTATATTTTTTAGTCTACCCTATTTAAAATGTAAGCTCTGACATATCTTCAAACAAATTTATGGTAGGACCAAATTGTTATTGTCAGGATTACAAAGATGGACTAAAAAAAGTAAAAAAATAGTAGATTACAAAATCACAATCTTGGAGCTGACCACAATCTGAACGAAAATAATGCCTTATTACACAATAACTCAAGAAACAGATAACTTGCAATAAGAAAATGTTGGAAACATAAACATAGTTGTTCTTCTATTTACAATCGCAGTTGCTACATCGAAATAGAACATGAACATAAACTATAAAACAAGGACGAAAGAATTTTTGCTGGGATGATGAAGTTCACTGTTGTTCAAAGCAAGATCCCCTTTTGACGATCTGTTCTAAGGAACTAACAAGTTCGGTATGTTAAGCTTCTGGAATGCTCCTGACACCCTTGTGAAGAACTCGAATGGAACGAACTCGACGAATAACACTTCATGGATCTTTGGTTACTGCTAACAGTATATTTCTCTCTTCAAATGAGTAAAATGATAATATATATAGGAAAAGTAAACATCAAACCCTAATTAGCCGCCGGCCTCCTAATCCCTGAAGATAAGGAGCAGTTTAAACCAAATTCTAAAAGATAAGGAGCGGCTTAAACTGAATATTCACAAAATCTACCAATCAACACAATTTTCGCGCAGACTGCAACAATGTTGCTCTCATGCGCAGCGTCTGCACGGAGCGCTCAACGTAAACCCCCAGCGTAAGATCCTACTTAAGCTGCGTAACCACTCGAAGTACAAAGTGACCACTTTGCGCCTTTCGCCCTTCGCCCTTCATTCGAGTCCTTCAAAGCTTAGCTCTTAAGAAAAATTCAAAAAATGCGTGAAAAAATTAAGGTTGTTTCCATGGTATCTTGATCCTTGTCCTCTAGAAAAATATTCCACCATCTCACCCACAGGGACTACCACATCCCATGTGCACAAGTTAATAAAAAAATTATATTAAAATACCACGGGGTCCGACGTAACGTTCGGGACTTTTGTGCACACTGCATTGCATGTCTTTGGGCCGACTGCCCCCAACTCCCACAATTTATAAATGGAAGGAATAATACGCCCCCGTGGCTTGATCCACTGACCTTCTGCCACCCAGCCGGGGTCTTATATCTCTCCTCGGTAACCACAAGAGTCACTCGAGTTCGGTACTACACGTACCTGAGAAATATGAGTGTTACAAGTGTATATTATTTTTCTGAAGTGAGTCTCTTAGAGATTTTATAAAAATATTGGAGGGCCCGAGGCTGATATAAGTCTCCATTAAGATATTTAAATTACTGAAAGTTGATAACAGTGTCCCCGATATAACTTTAGTTATCCTCTAAAAAAATGTATATTCAAACAAAATCTCATCTTATTAGTATATTTTTCCTTTCGTGTAGGCATCTATTTGCTTGATTGAGAGTAATATCTACTCATCTTTTTTTTTTTAATATATAAAAAAAAATTCACTCAACTATTTTTTTTCGTCTAGTCGTCAAACTCAAAAGTTTTACGAGAATCATAAAAAAAACCTCCAAGAAAACGAATAGATCGAGAAATCATATATTATCCATCAAAAATTTCCAACAATTAGAATAGCTTTAGAAATTACACATAAATTAAAAAAAACATATTTTATTTTGCTAATTATTGTTTTATCTTCTAGATCCCATGTAGAATAAAAAAAAAAAAAAAAAAACCCTCCAATATATTTGCAATCATAACAGCATATAAATACTGGCTTTTGATAAGGGCACTGCATATTTTACTCGGGGCTAGCCCAGGATTGGGGCTAGCCCACTAAAGAGGAACTTTTACTTATACTAACCCAACATTTTACTCATACTAGCCCACTACTTCCAAACCCTCCCTACCCGACCGGAGCCCTCCCCCCTCCCGCCGTCCTCCTCCGCCTCCTCCCCCGTCCTCCACCGCAGCCTCCCGTCGCCGCGCCTCCCGTCGTCGTCGTCGTCAAAACCAAAAAAGAAAATGAAAAAATAGAAGAACTATCAAAATGTTGATTTTTAGGACTGTCAAAATTTTGACAGTCCTACCAATTGGAAGGACTGTCAAAATTTTGACAGTCCTAAAAATGTATGTTGAATTTTAGGACTGTCAAAATTTTGACAGTCCTACAAATTGGTAGGACTGTCAAAATTTTGACAGTCCTTCCCATTGGTAGGACTGTCAAAATTTTGACAGTCATAATTTTTTTTTTTTCTGTTAATTTATTTTTGTTAATTGTTGGGGGGGCCAATTTCAAAATATCCTTAAAATTTGTTAAAGTATTCTGTTATTTAAAATAGTAAATTTATTATTGGTACATTAAAAATTTTATAAAAAAAAAAAAAAATTTACCAAAAGTAAAATTTGGAGGTCGAAACATCATTTTTTTGCGATTCTAAAAATTTGGGAAGTCCGTCAAACGGTGAAACGGTTTATCCCGAAGTACTTTTCCATACGGTCATTTTGGCTCAAACTGGAGCTTGTTTCGATCTCCCAATCAAAAGTTATGATACTTTAAAGTTTTATATTTTATATTTTTGCCTGTAATATGTACGTCTTACTTCGGATGAAAATTTTCTCTACACGAATTGTGTTACTCTAGTCGAAAACATACAAATAGACCTATTGTGTGACGAAAAACGATTTGAAAACAAATAGTTATGGCCGTTTGAAGTCTGATCGACGGCAGACGTAATATTCGTACGGTAGATTTTTTTTTTTTTTTTCCAATGATAACATATTCTATTTTGGATGTTAAACTAAATAAAAAAAATCAAAATCCAAAACTAACTAAATAGAAATAAACTTTAAAAAAAATCCTGACAATTAAAATGAGGACTGTCACAATTTTGACAGTCCTCATTGTTTGTGGGACTGTCAAAATCCTTACAGTCCTAGTTTTATATAAAATTTTCAGTGGGTTAAAATTAGGACTGTCAAAATTTTGACAGTCCACATAGCTTGTGGGACTGTCAAAATTATGACAGTCCTAACAATTTGTAGGACTGTCAAAATTTTGACAGTCCTTCCAAGTGGTAGGACTGTCAAAATTTTGACAGTCCTGATTATAACAATTTGGGCTACCCCCAAATGAGGACTGTCAAAATTTTAACAGTCCTCATTTTTTGTGGGACTGTCAAAATCATGACAGTCCTAGTTTTATATAAAATTTTCTGTGGGTTAAAATTAGGACTGTCAAAATTTTGACAGTCCTCATTGTTTGTAGGACTGTCAAAATTTTGACAGTCCTTCCACGTGGTAGGACTGTCAAAATTTTGACAGTCCTGATTATAACAATTTGGGCTAGCCCCAAATAACTTTTAGGATGACAAACTTGTAATTTTTTGTAAATTTCTAATGGACTAGCCCGAGTAAAATGTGCAGTGCCCTTATCAAAAGCCTAAATACTTCTGCTGCTGCTCTATTTTGCCCCTTCCCAACAGAGTCCACTGCCAAAGTCGTCCTCTTTCTTCCTCTTCCCCAAACCCCATTTTCATAGCAGGAAGGAAAAACCCTAACCCTAGATTCCAATTTTCCCGCCAAATGTCACCCGTCGTCATCACCACCAACTGAACGCTCGCCATCGCACCGGCTTTCTCCTTACGGAACGATGGAGCGGAGTCGCAGATCTAGGGTTTTCTGGCTGATCGCCCTCCTCCTGGTGGGATCTGGTTTCGTGTCGGCCTCCGCCCAGAGCCACCGGCCGAAGAACGTGCAGGTGGCGCTCCGGGCGAAGTGGCCGGGGACTCCGGTGCTCCTAGAAGCCTGGTAATTCTCGAAATCGATCAGTTTTTCTTTTGATTAGATTGGTTGCCTTAAAGATTATATTTTGATGCAAAATTGGTGATTTGATGATTGCGATTCCGTGGACATTTGGGAATTCGATAGCATTATACTAGAGTCCTGAAATGGATCCAGTGACACATTGTGCTGATTCACTCTGTAGTGGATCCCTAGGTTGTTCTTTCGACGAAAAGTTAAGAGCTTTTTCACTGGATTTTGTAAGCATTACCAATTTGGTAAAGAAATAATATCAAACGTAATAAGAATCTCATGATTTTTGATGCAAATTGGTGATCTGATGAATGTGTTCCTAAGGAAGAAAATTGCCATTAGGTCTTTAAACATTCAATAGCATTTGAAATAATTTGTTTTTTCAACAAGAAATTTACAGCTTTTTCACTAAATTTTGCAAGTATTTACCAAATTGGCAAATAATTATTTCAAACGTAATAAGAATCTTTTGATTTTTAATGCAAATTGGTGATTCGATGATTGCGTTCGGTAGGGAAAAATTGCTATTAGGTCTATAAAAATTTGATAGCATTTGAAATATTCATAAGCACTAGTAATTGGAAGTGGCTTTAGTGGACACTTTGAATTGGTTCTCCTTGTAGTTGGATTCATTGTTTATTTTTTTAATACTAAGTTTGATTTTGATGTAATTTTGCCACCTGATGACTGACTCCCTTGCAAAGGGAAAATAGGTTGCCATTGGTTCTAGAAAATGCGATAGTACTTGAAATGTTTATAAATATTTGATAATGGAAATGGGTTTTAGTAGACGCATTTGCATTTGACTAATTCTATGGATTCAGAGTTTGTTTTTTCAACAAATGATGAAAAGTTTTCTTACTAGATTTTGTAAGCAGTCCCAAATGAAAACTTTAGAGGGCGTTGCCTGGTACGACAGTAAGACTTGTTGTTTCCATCCTCGAGGATGTAGGTTCGAGTCATGGAAATAACCTCTTCATATATAAGGGGGCAAGGTCGTGTACATCTTGATTCTCGACCCTCACCAGACCCTTGCGGAAGCAGGAGCATCATGGCACTGGGACGCCCTTTAGTTTATAAGCATTCCCAATTTGGCAAATAATATATTTAGTATTTTATAGTTTGATTTTGGAAGGAAAATTAATTGCAGTTGCTTCGAACCTGTTTGGTTTGAGAAGTTGTTCTATAAAAGCATTTTGCTTTATGGTCTTTTGAGTTGATTAATATCATATGTTTTGAAGAAAATAAGAACCTATGTTTATTCAGTTTGGTGATTTGATGATCGCACTACAAAAGAAATAGTTGTCATTAGGTTTTTAATAGCTCCAAGGTTGTGAAAAGGGGACTAGGCTGGCGCCTAGGCGGGCATCGGGCGGACACCAGCCGCCTAGCGCCTAGATGCCGCCTAGGCGGTCGCCTTTTAGAACAATGAATAGCTCTATAGCATTTGCGATGCTCATAAGTACTAGAGATCGAAAATGGCTTCAATGGACACATGGAACTCATTATCTTTACAGTGGACTTGTAGTTTGTTTCTTCGATGCGAGAAAATGATTTTTTCACTAGAAAGCATTTCCAATTTGGCAAATAATAATTTGTTTTTAGTTTAATTTTGAAAGAGAAATTATTAGCAATTGCTTGAACCTATTTTAGTTTATTTTCTAAAAACAATTTTCTTTTAAAGTAAACAAAATTTGGGAGAGTTTGAATTTGAATGGGAAAGAGTGTGCATCTTCTTGGGTTTTTTATTTGAATAATGTTTTAAACAAGTATTCTATAAAGATGGTACTTTCAAGACCTATTACCAAACTATCATACTTTTTGGAGTCGCATTTCAAAAATGTGACTTCAGTTATGAAATTCCAGGATGAACTTTAAATTTTTAATAGCTTTTTGAACTTTAATAGCTTTCTGAAAACACGATTTCACTAATGGAACACATTTTGAAGACGTTGTTTGAAGAAAAAGGAATGGTAGTCTTGAATCTAGTAATAAGTTTCAAAAATGAATAATTTCAATACCCATGCTTCTGTTGGCCCAATCAAATCGTTTCTCATAGAAAACTTTTTTCCTTCTACGTATTCTAAAATTTTCCTAATTTATCTTAACAGGGAGTTACTCTCCAAACAATCAAATAACCTATTCTGGGAGTTCACTGATCTCTGGTTACAGCCGGACAGAGGCTCTGACTGTTTGACAGCTAGATGCTGTGTTCAAAAAATTGTTGACGACAGCCGTGTGCTTCTAAGTCAACAATCGGGTTCAATTTATGAGTTTTCTCTCACTCTTCGATCAGCATCTCCTAGACTAGTGCTGTATAGGCAGTTGGCAGAGGAGTCTTTAACTTCATACCCTATAGACGATGATGGTGACCAGTCAAATTTTACCGGAGATATGTCAGAATCAATTGCAGATAGTTCTGTCATGGGCAGAAATCCAAGAAGTCCCGGAGGAAGTTGTTGTTGGGTGGATGTTGGAAGCACTTTATTTTTCAGTGTTCCTGAAGTAGTCTCCTGGCTCGACAATAGTGCATCCAAACTATCTGATGACTTGTCTGAGCAGCCTGAGCTTTTTGAGTTTGACCATTTACACCCTGATTCAAGTGCAACAATTGCTGTTGCGGTCTTATACGGAGCTCTAGGAACGGAATGTTTCCTGGAATTCCACAATGTCCTTGCTGAAGCTTCAAAGAAGGTATGCATATTTTGCATTGTAATGACACATTTCTCTCCTGCATGCAAAATCCCTGGTACATTTTCTCTTAGTTTCATTAATGAATGTTATTTTATATGAGGAAACTTCATATTTTTTGCATGTAAGTGCCTTAAATCTACCCTATTTTCACATATAAGTCCCCCAAATTGTGAATATTTGAGTTATGAGTCCCCACCGTCCGTGCCGGTAAAAACTAACCCTATCCTACATAAAATGATTATTTTACCCTCTTATTCTTCTTTCTTGTGTCATCCTCCTCTATTACTTTCCTTCCACTCATCATCGAAACCACCATAACAATCAACTCCTACTCAACAATTTATCACCACAATCTCCTTCTCATCCCTACCACGGACTCCTCCCCTTCTTTCCCATATGCTTTCTCGCACAAGCGAGCTTACTTGTTCCAACAATAGGAGGGGGGAGGAAGAAGGGAGGAGGGAAGAGGAGGGTAAATCTGTCTACTAAAATATTTTTCATTTACGTTAGCATAATATTTTGACTTCTTATGATTTAAGTTAACAAAGGGACCCATAATTCAATTATAGTAGATTTTAAGTTACTTTACTTTGATGGCATCTATTTGGGTTTTTTTTAACCTTTATTTATATATTTGTTTATTTTGTGGGGGGTGGTTGTAACCATTTTTTCTTTTAAATTCTCACCACCGCCAATCTGTTGACAACTTGCGGTTACTGTAGGATCTCAGATTGCATTAGGTTGACCAGTTAATCTCTGGTCATTTCCTTGTTATAAACTGGTAGAATTGTTATCTTCTGCTTTCACTAATTATTGTTGGAACTGTAATTTTCTGCTTAAGTAATTTTATCATATACACCTCCAGTATAGCTCGATTCATATGTATATGCTCAAAGATCTGCCTATTGATTTTAGGGAAAAGTTAAGTATGTTGTCAGGCCTGTCCTGCCTTCTGGATGCCAAGCTGCGACCAGCTATTGCAGTGCTATTGGCACTTCAGACGCTGTAAACTTGGGTGGTTATGGAGTAGAACTTGCTTTGAAGAACATGGAGTACAAAGCCATGGATGATAGTGCAATTAAGAAAGGTTCGAGATTTTTCTTGCTTTGTTTTTAAGATTGAGATGTTGTAGATAATAGATATGCCTTTATTTTATGCGGACGGGGTTTAATTATTACTTATCAATACTCATTGCTTGTCAACATGATTTAGAAATTGATATGCAAATGTTTCTCTATTGGCAAACCATTCCAGTGTCGCTTATCTGCTTCCTACATTATCTACATTGTGGAGAATGGCACGTAACATGATATATGCCAATGTTTTACTAACCGGTTTTAATATATACCAGGTCCAAGGTCTGGGTTGATCAAAGTCACACAGCCACTTGAAAATTCTTCTCATTGGAAATCCTTAATCTGATTATTAGACTCCGTGTTCCCCTGGTTAATGGCCGCACACTCAATTGTTAGAACATTGACATATACATCTTCAAACACACCTGAACTGTTATTCAATGTATAATGGTTTATTAGAACAATAAATATGTCTTGATATTCTGTTGAGAGCCTTCTGTTTTTTACCACTCAATTTAAGCTCTATCGCATCTGATTTGGCTGTTAGTCTGTTAGAGATGCTAAAAATTCTAAGAAATGGCTAATTAGTTGAAATTTTCTTTTGGATTCCACTGTTATTTTGCTCGTACAATTGGTGCTATTGGTTAGTCTTTTGCTGAAGTATATCCGTTCCTTGTTTTTTTACTTCCCCACTGCTTTACCCGTGTTTGAAGACTTAATAGCCTAGCAACTTTATTTTGGATATTATTTTACTTAAATTACTCAGATTTGAAGTTTGACCCAGAAGACAAATCCCTCACTTCCTAGTTACTTCATTTAATACTTTGGATGAAGGCCTTTTGTTTTTGTTGAATTTTTTAACCTACTTGATTGTGCTTTCAATTCTGTTTGGAATGGTCCGTACTAACTATTTGCCGTAATTTTGCTTATTATCTGATTCATTGAATTATATTTTGGTTTGCTGCATACATAGTTTACTTACTAATTTTTCACACATGCTAGATGTGTTAATCATGAGCTCATATTCGTGGCTTGTGATTCTTGGCTTGAGGTTTGACTTCTATAGTTTTATCACTGAGCAATTCCAGAGTTATTATTATATGTTATGCAGAATACAGTGTCCTTAATTTTATATAACTCTTTAGTCATTTGTTAGATTACAGAGATATCAAAATATGACGCCGTTCAAAGCAGAAGGTGCTTGTCTTTACATTTATTCCACTAGTCTGAAATCAGGGAAAAATGTAACTCTGGACCACTAAGGTTCATGAAGGAGCCTCTTAGCTTCATTGACAAACATCTTTCTTATGGTTTTGGCTTTATCACACTTGACAATACTGCTTCTTTATCATTAGATATAGTAGAGAAGTATGTATGTTTTACCACTTATTTCAATTTTGTTTTTGAGATGCCATTCTGATTGTTCTGTAAATGCAGGTGTTACACTAGAAGATCCTAGGACGGATGACTTAAGCCAAGAAATTAGAGGATTTATATTCTCCAAAATCTTGGTATATTTACCTTGCTCTTGAGAATTTTCACTGTTGTGAAATATTAACATATACCCTTAAACAGTCACAGGATATATGATTGAGATTTTCTCTCTTCATCTGTGAAGGAACGCAAACCGGAGCTCACTGCTGAGGTAATGGCATTCAGGGATTATCTGCTTTCTTCAACGGTATCAGACACTCTGGAAGTTTGGGAATTGAAGGGTATTCACTGTCATTTTGATCAAATAGATGGTTACTTCACATTCCTTACTATTTTTAAACTTCACACTATTCTTACCTTTACTGTTTATGCAATTCTCTCCTCTGTAGATTTAGGCCATCAAACAGCACAAAGGATTGTGCATGCTTCAGATCCCTTACAAGCTATGCAGGAAATTAATCAAAATTTTCCTAGTGTAGTTTCATCTTTATCTCGTATGAAGGTGGTGCTTGTGCTTGACATTTTACAAATTCCATATAGAGAAGTCATATCCTGAGTACCTCAACTAATAGCTTCTCATGTGTACGCAGCTTGATAACTCTGTCAAGGATGAAATAATTGCAAACCAGCGAATGGTTCCTCCTGGCAAGTCCTTAATGGCGCTAAATGGTGCTTTGATCAATATCGAAGATGTTGATCTTTACCTGTAATACTTTGCTCTATCTCTGACTTATACTACAACCTCACCAGGAATTGTCTTTTGACACTATGTTGAACATTTTAGTATATTTTTACACCACTTCGTCTATTTTGTTCTATAACTAAAATAGATATTTTTCCTTCCTGGTAGTAAGTTTCTCTTTTTTTTTTCTGGGATTCCATATCTGGCTGTTTACAAGATAAATCCATATTGTGGTCTGACAAAAACTCACATGGGTTTTAAGCTATCTTATGAATTCTTGAAGCTATAGAGCTCTTCACAACGAACAATAGGTTTCTTGCTCTGAAAAGCCAAAATGATTAGATCTCCTGTTTTCCTGACTGTTATTTATCATTCATGGTGTTTTCTCAAGGATAAAATAATGAATATGACTTCCAATGATACAGATATCACACCTTTCTAATATGGTGGTAGTAGTTACTGTATATTATTAATCACCTGGTTTGTTCTATTATTGCCGGTAGCAGGTCAATTATTCATTATTATGCTTCTAATGTAGACATACCATGGATCTTGTAGGTTAATGGATTTGGTTCATGAAGAGTTACAGTTGGCTGACCAGTTCTTGAAGCTTCAGGTGATTTTTTGTCTGTTTCCACAATATTGTATAAAATGCCCTTTTTTTATTACTCTGTTGGTTAAGTGATGTGTATACTACATTTCCTTCAACATTTCAAAGTACTGTTTTTTTTTTTTTTTCCAATTTCACTTCATGTTACTTTTTAAATTTTCATCTTGAACCTTATCCAAGCAGAACATAAAAGACTACAAATGTTTCATATGACTCAGATTGACTATAAGTTAACTATCCTTCTTTATATGGTAAAATAGTCACATGGCGAAGTTTAGAGGACAGCATAGTAGGAATGTGTTTGCTGTGAAGTAAAAGGCCAATTGTTTGCTTGAAACTATTTTGGTGCTGCCACGGTTTTCTTTCCTCCAATACTGCATTTTACCAAAAATCACTCTTTATTATAGTGTGTGACTCCTTTCTTGAGCTTCCATGTAGTTTGAATTCTTGGCAGGGGTGTTCATATTTCTGTCTCCTTGTTTGCTTAAGCTTGATCTTGGCAAAATAAAATTTTCTTCCCAAGTCCAGGTTAAAAATAAATATATGTAAGCACGAAGTCCAATGTTGTCAATGCTGAGAAACTTTCTAGTTTTCCGTGGAACATGTAGCTATCTTTTATTATTAACAAAGTATCTTGTCGATCTGTCATCTACTTAGGCCAGGCCTCTGATTCATAATCTATCCTAGTATATTTGCTTAGTTAGCTAGTTTAGAATGCACGATAATAATGTGTAGTTAATCTTGTGTGTCCAACTTTGTTAACAGCAGATTATACAGATGTACTATCCAATCATGCAGTTCTTCTGTAAGCTCAATCTGTTCAGATTCTTCAGAATCAAAACACCTTCTAACTTGAGTTTTTTTACTCACTGCAATATGTGTACAGATATATGAAAACTACCTTTGTAATCACAAAATAGATGCGAGTATCTGAACTTCCACTGAGTTATTATTAGGTTGCTATTTAAATCCTTTGCAACTTCAAATTTGCAACCGGTTTTGTCACAATGTTACTAATACAGTCATATTGCTCTGATTTTTCTGGAAGCACAGGGATTTCAATGCCCATGTGAAATCTGCTCTCATTGGCACCTCTCTGTTTATATATATATATATATATATATATATATATATATATATATATATATATAGGAGGGATCGAGATCCCTGCATTTATGCATTCCTGCATGTCCCTGAGATAGCAGTCATTGGATTGTCTTTTTTGACGGTCCATATTAGATCAATTTCTCGCGAGAAATTGGATAGTTTAAGGATCTAATCTGGACCGTCAAAAAAGTCAATCCAACGGCTGCTATTTCGGAGAACATGCAGGAATGCATAAGTGCGGGAATCCCGATCCCTCCTTATATATATATATATATATATATATATATATATAAGAAATGCTTAGAAACCAGCCGGGTGGTTTCATATTATGGAACCAACCTATGTTACAACTATTGGATTTGGATTGCAAGGATGAGATTACACTTGTATCTTTTAAGTAGTTACTCTTACCTTTTAATCTCAACCTTGCAATCCAAATCCAATGGTTGTAATATAGGTTTGTTCCAATAATATGAAACCACCCGGCTGGTTTCTGAGCGTGCGCGCGCACGCACGCACACGCGCACACACACACATATATATATATATATAGGGAGTGGATCAAAAGACCCGCTCCCGAAGCTCCCTCCCCCCCCCCCCCCCCCCCCCCCCCCCCACACACACACACACACACACACACACACACACTGGATCGGGGGGCCCGCGTGGGGCCCCCGCTATCCAACGGTTGGGAACGATGGGGCTCCCGGGGGCTCCGGAGCCCCCGGGAGCCCCATCGTTCCCAACCATGTGTGTAGAGCCCCCGGGAGCCCCATCGTTCCCAACCATGTGTGTATATATATATATATATATATATATATATATATATATATATATATATATATAACTTACCAAGTGAACTAACAAAACTGTTGAATCTATACATTCTAGCATGAAATTAGACCACGCACACGGGTTAACTGCCCAACCTCTTATCCTCCACAATTTCTATTTTCTTAAAATAAGAGTATTTATCTTTTAAATCTTCTTGACGAGCTTGTTCACTGTATTATATTTACTAAGATGAATTATTTCAGATTCCTCAAAATGTCATTCAGAAGCTGCTGTCTGCACCACCTCCTTCTGATTCTAGTTTATTCCGTGTTGACTTTCGTTCCACTCATGTTCATTTTCTTAATAATTTGGAGGAAGATTCTATGTACAAACAATGGAGAAGCAACATCAATGAGGTGGCTTTCTTTTCTGTTTGTTGATTTGGTGTACACATTTTAAATTGTAGGATCAAACTCTGCTTTAATTTAAATTCTCTTATTTTTGTTGTTGTAGATATTGATGCCTGTTTTCCCCGGTCAGCTCCGCTATATCCGAAAAAATCTATTTCATGCTGTTTATGTGCTTGATCCTGCAACAAGCTGTGGAGCTGAGGCATGGCCATCTTCTTAGTTTGATAATTCATAATTTAGCATTTTTTTTTCTGGATTTGGTTCATTACTTCAGATTTTACTGACCTCGATATTTCTAATGCACATGTGTTTTCTCCCTTAAACTTTGCAGACCATAGAAATGATTCTATCTATGTACCAGAATAGTGTTCCAATGAGATTTGGGGTAATATTATATTCTTCAAGACTTATAAAGACTATTGAAGATAATGATGGAATGCTTTCCGAATCTGCAGTAGAGGATGACTCCAAAAGCAGGGAGGATATTTCTAGTTTGGTAAGTTTCTACAACATTCTTTATTGTTTCCATTGTTATGTAAGGAGACGAAGTTGGCACTTCTGACAATTCAGGTTATCCTGGATGCTGGATGTGGAATGTTTTTTGTGGTTCTTATTTGGTATAAAAGTACGTTAATGAAACATCTTTATTTAATACTGAAAGTTGCAATTTCTTCTTTAGTCTTGGTAAACCCTCTGAATAATATTTGATAGGGTGTATTGGAAGCTTCAATACAGGAACTAGATGCACTAAGCTATCTTTCTTTACTACTGATGTATTCATTGACATTGTATTCATTAGTTTTCATTGTTCATCAATCACAAAAAAATTCATAACCTTCTCCCAGTATCAGAAGTATTACTTTTTAATTTGTTATGATCTTCCAGTTGCTTGTTTTTTAAGTTCACCTTATTATGATTAGCCATGTTCACTGTATTTTTAACGGGGTGGTATTTCTGTATTCTGTTGCTTGTTGGTTATCATCAGCCAACCATTTCGTCCTGCTAATCATGGTCATCATCATCCAAGCCTTCCCCCATCAGATTGGGGTCAACTATGGAGCATAAGAAAGCTCCACACAGATTTCGTCCTTCTAATACTGCAGCAAATTGATGGTTATGTAACATCTTTATTGCGATATGCACCCAGTAGTATACATATACGTTTATCCCAAACTTTGAGGGTTGTCATCTATTTGAAGCCTTTTCTTGCATTCAGCTTTTTTAAGGCCAGGTACTATGTAACACTAACAAGAACCATATCCTTTTCATAGAATTAATCCAAGTCAGTTTAAGCCTACCCCTACTTCTCTCAGCTCCTTTAACTAATATCGTGGTCCTTCCTAACCGGTGCATCTATTGATCTTTTTTTCATTATGTTCAAACCACTTGAGAAGATATTTTCTTATATTATCCTCAATTGGTGACCCCTCCAACTTCCCATAACTCATTTCTAATCTTATCTCTCGACGTACTGCCGCTCATCCATCTAAGCAGTCTCATTTCAGCTGCGCTCATTTTCTGGACATGCTTTTTAGTTGTTCAAGACTCTGAATCATAAAGCATGGCAGGAGTTGTAGCTTTTAAAGAGATTTCTCTCTCTTCAAATTAATGGTATCCTGCGATTTCAAAGTGGTCCTCCATTTCAACCATCATATTTTAAGTATATGGACATCATCATTTTCAACCTCTTGACCATGATGAATGATTGATCTTAAATAAGGTCTCCTCCCGAACGAACAGATAGAGTCGACCTTAGCGGCCTTTCAGCAAGATTTAGCAAGTGTACTGAAAACTGTCAATTCCTAGGTATCTCTTCCATTTAATTATTGCCTGGCTGGGAATCAAACCCACTCCCACTCCTCCCCTCCCTTACTAGTGTTACCACTAGACCATACCCTTGGTGGTGATACTATTAATGTTGAAACTGGAAAAGACCGACATTGTTGAGAAACTGAATTCTGAAACCATAATAGATGTTTCCTTTTCAGTGATTTTCTAAGCTATATTTCTTGCCTGTTTACTCAACCATACATGTATGATTTTGCACCTTGCTAATTATTAGTTTTTTTTGCTCTTTTGCAGATTATACGCCTCTTCATTTACATTAAGGAGTACTACACCACTCAGTTGGCTTTTCAGTTTCTAAGCAATGTATGTTCATATTTGCCCATTAGGCCGATCTGCAACAGATTACGATGCCAAATGTAGTCATTTATTATAATTTCTTGCATGCTTTACAAATGGCGTAGACTTTTTTCTTTTACATTGGAGTTTCTCAATTTGGTTTCATACTTACCTTCACTGTCTATGTTACTTTCTTGTCACCATTTCGATTGTTTTTCATGTTTGGACACTTTTGATTATTAAAATTCTATCCTGCCAATAACCAAACTAAATTGAGGCCTATGCAGTTAATTCCAAATACGTATTGTGAATTGTATTTCTGAGATGGTGCTTTTTGTACTTGCCATAAAGATAAGTTACCCAACAGTAGATTGTAAAATTATGTATGCAAATACCAATCACACATATGGCAATGTTGACAACCAAATCATATATAACCAAAGGTACATAAGGAGCATCTCAAACATAAAACATGAAAGAAGCTCTCAAGCGCTAATCCTAAACATGTAAAATATGCCAATGGTCTCTTTGGTTACTGTGAATTGGACTTCACTGAATGGAATCTCAGGAGTTGGACCTAGTTCTTGGTTTACACAAATTAGGAATTTCTTTAAGTCCCTGTTTTTCATTAAAAAAAAAGGAGAATTAGATACTTGTTCTTTGACTGAATTCCAGTTTGCATGAGGGGATTGTTAATGAGACCTTGTGCTAAGTAAGTTAACCTTTATAGTGGTTGTACCCCATTAAAATTTGTTTACTACTTAATGTTGAGAAGGTAATATTACCTCTCAAAATAAAGAGGTGATTTTATCCACATTTCAAACTTACTGAACACATGGAAGGATTTGGATTTTGAGTTCATTGAGTTGACATATAACTAAATTCCAAATATATGAAATCAGAATTGCAATATCATGAATTCTATGAGCTTCTCATTCCAATTTGTAAAAGCAAAACAAGACCTGAATATTATAAGCAATTGAGAACCTAAGTAGTTTTGCTCTCATTGTCAGGACAGATTCAAACGCTCTATGTTCTGGTTTCAATTTTCTTGGTATACTTACTATCAAGGTAAATAAATCAAAGACGGTTGAGTAAACGTGTGACTTGCTTGGTATGTCTGAAAGCATTTACACTATTTCAGTATCATCTGTTGAAACTTCCGACTATCTCAACCGAGGCCTGAAATTTACACTCTCTTTTAACCTTCTTAGGAAGACTGAATTTGGTTTGATGTCTCAAACCTCAGTTTCTCGGTGATGTTTTAAACCCTAATTACTGTTTCCCATCAACGTCTATAAGCTAGGAAGCACGGACGACCCACAAAATCTGGGCCGTGTTGTGTCGGGCGCATATCGAACACACCATAGACTCCAAAATACACTTGGCAGACCAAATATATGCAGTGTCCTTGTGCCGTGTCCTCAATCTGTCGCATCGTATCCCTGTCCTTGCAACATAGAATATGAGCTGACTAAGAACTCTGGTTGATATTATTTATACTGCAGCAACACAAGATTATTTTGTATTTTCTCAGCTGGGTGCGTGAAAATACCCACATGATGTTATCTGTTTGTGTTCCCTTTGAAGTGGTTCATCTATAATATAATTATTACTACTTTTCAAACAGTTAACAAGTTTAGCATGCTGGCATTCTTCAATTGGTTCACACATATTTTCAGTTCTATTACAGACTTTTAGTTAGTTCAGCTGAGCTACTTCTGGCACTTATTGTGTTATTGTTCTTGTATTATGCACAATATTCTTAATGCCATTTATACTCTTTAATCAATTTTTCTACCCTTGTAACAGATAAACAGTCTACGGGGTGCTGGAGATGATCTTAACGAAGACATACTCGATGCTCATCATGTTGAAGGGGCATTTGTTGAGTCGTTATTGTATGTATGCATAATATGCATTTCAGTATTTTCTCTTTGAATTTCGCAATTCTATTGTCTTACTTGGTCGTATGTTGTTATTGCAGATCTAAGGCTAAATCTCCTCCTCAAGATATGCTATTTAAACTTGAAAGGGAACCAAAATATAAGGATGAAGCTAAAGGAAGTTCACTTTTTGTTTTCAAGTTAGGGTTATCAAAACTTCATTGTTGCCTGCTGATGAATGGGCTTGTGCATGAGTCTAGTGAGGTAAGCACAAAGATTCCTGTCATATCTTCCTATAATCTTAAGCTATATGACCTATTATAGCAATTCCTTCTTGTGCCATAAGAAAGTGTTTATTGCAACCTCTCTTAGTCTAGTGGTCCAAATTATTTTCTTTCTCCAAACGATGGATTGAAGTCATTGGACTGTGGTTTATATAAAGAATATTAGTTTCAACATATGTCATTGAAGCCCTAGCTCACTACTACAGAGTAATATTTAAAGTATCTAGTTCTGCAAATATGCATTTATATATTGTTGCTGTTTCATATCCATTTCCTGGATGTCATTTTACATATTACAATTGGTCTATTGAAATGTACTTGTGTATAATTAGAAATTTGAAGTTGCAATAGTAAACAATTAAAGAGTAGCACTTGGAAATCTAATGGAATAAGACCTAAATTGTGCAATCGAGATGTGTCGTGTATCGATTCGCTTGAATTGTATTGTGTATTGAAACTGGATATAAGTATAATATATATATATATATATATATATATATATATATATATATATTGAAGATGAGCAACATCATCTAGCAATTAAGACAAGTTCATTATAAAGCTGGTAATTAAGGAACACAACTGTTATCATCAGTATCGCATGACCATACTATTCATGATTACAGAATCTTGCATCTTGCGTCAGTTAGAACTTCATTATTGATAGAGCGACTTGACATTTTTTTCATTGTCATGTCATATATTCTATTCTCTGACAATGGTAAACTTGTTAGAGGCCAAGAAAATATAGGTGGACAATCCACCAACTAAAAAGCCAAGGCAAAACATTGATGATGCTCAAGAGATTCAAAATAAATTACCCGAGTTGTTGAGATATCTGATTATCCGTATCTACTGATACATTGGGTGTTACGTATCATATTGTACGATATGATACGTTTACCATAGATACATTGCCCCATCTTATTTGGTGAACCCATCTACTAATACATTGGGTGTTACATATCATATTTGGTGAACCGTATCGTTTATGGGTTGTAATGTATCGTATCGTAAGTTATGTATCATGTATTATGTGATACTGACAATAGTGAATAAGACCAACAGATACAATTATGCATTACTGATAATTAAGATGCTATAAAATCATTTAGCCAATTTGTTCAAATCGTATAAACTTTTGATTATAGCTCTATGCAATAGATGACAATTCATTAATTATTTTACCTTTAGTTTTCGTCTTACAATCATTTGACTGAAACCTAACTCAAGCTACATAAATAATGTATGTGACGATGATTAAGATTTAAGTTCTCACTTTAAATACTTATAAATATTGTAAGTTATTTTAAAGATTCCAAAACTTCAAAAATGAAACCATAGAAATAATGTCATTTTCTTTCAGGAAGAAGAAAATGAAATCATCCCTAATTAAAATGACAGGTGGAGCCAAATGTTAAGCCATGTATTATCACTCAAATGCCTAGTTGCTGGCATTTATGAATTGCTTACTATCATGTAATTATGGGGTTTTATCCGGATGTAATATTTTGCCTGAACTTGCCAGACTGCCTCAATGAATGCTATGAATGAGGAGCTCCCCCGCATACAAGAACAAGTATATTATGGCCACATTAATTCAAACACAGATGTGTTAGGAAAGTTCCTATCTGAAAGTGGTCATCATCGCTATAACCCTCAAGTAAGTTATAGCAGTATCACGTTGCAGATTAGTATGCACCTTAAAACTATTAAAAATTCTGCTTCTGATTGTAATGGTCTAATTTTACAGATTATGGGTGATGGGAAGGGAACAAAAAAGTTCATATCATTATTTACATCATTTCTTGAGAGGGAGTCCTTACTCCATGATATCAACTACTTACATACACCTGGAAGTATGTACCCATCACAGCCCTGATGATGCTATACATTGTTTTAATATGTTTGACCTTTTCTTATTGCTTGTCTATACCCTATTTTCAAGCCACTGATGATTTGAAGCCAGTGACACATCTTCTTGCTGTGAATGCTACGTCAAAGGAAGGGATGCACTTGCTGCATGAGGGGATCCGCTACCTGGTAAAGTTGACCATATAAAACATTTATATGGTTTAAATCTGTTATTCAGGAAAGCTTTGTAGTTAACCCACATTATATTGATGTAGATTAAAGGATCTAAAAGGGCTCGCATTGGTATAATATTTTATGTTGATGATGGGGCCTCTTCACCTGCTATATTTTTGGCGAAGGTGTTTGAAAGAACTGCATTTTTATTCAGGTGTTCCTCTTCTCTCTGAATCTGAAATTCCATATCTAGATTTTTAAACACTGCTGCATATATAGGACTTCAATTATGCTATAAATTTCTTTGATCAATAATTTACTAATTTAGAAACAAGGAGAAAGTCTTGGAGTTCTTGGATCAACTCTGTTCTTTTTATGAAAATCTGTATTTGTCGGTGCCTTCCTGGGGTTCGGAAAATCTCCACTCATTTACGGAAAAAGTTCATGAACTAGCTGTGGTATATGGCTTACCTGTTGATGATTACAAATCAATACATTCCAGCCTTTCTTCAGATATAATAAAGGAACAAATGAATAAGGTATGTATATGAATGTTGGAGTTTAATATCCTTAAGTCGATTTTTTTGCATTCTTCCTTTAAGGTCAAGTGTTCTTGTGACCACTCTCATTCTCACAGTTCGTCAAATGGGTAAAGTTGCCTCACTATTATGATAATTTCACAATTTGTTGATTTTATTATACATCTGTATCCTGTTCATGTCTTCTGTGAGGACTTTGTCAACTTAGAAGCTTATCCAAAAACTAGTTAAATGCCTGTTTACCATGACATTGTATTGGAGGTGATCGTCAAGTTTGTGATAATTTCCCATGGATATAATTAACTCATTAAGTGCAATGTAACATTGGACTTGAATTTCTCATTGATACCCGGAGTCATACCATAATAATTTCGACAACATTAGTATAATTTTTCAAAATTATAATCTCATCTGCTATGTGGAGATGTCAATATTGGCACACAGATGTGACATTAATGCATTTAGATCACATCTCGTTGTTTGTGTATACAGACTGAAACATTTAAGAGAAAATCGGTAGTATAGACTCTTTTGGTCGATAATCTCTTTTGATCCTCATTGAAAATATTTGTCCACTTCTTTCCTGTTGTGTGAGTCACTCTGAGGAAACTTATACTGTTGTACAATATGAGTGGACCTTTAGATTAATTTTTGAGGATAGTACAAAAAAATAGAATAGAGAAAAGAAAAAGGGGGTTGGGGGGTGGAAAGGGATTCTTCATGGGGTTGTATAAAAATTCAAATACTCCAGTCCATATCTTTTTCGGTGTTCATATTGTAGAATACCCGATAAATATAATGGCAAATACGGATTGAATTATCCAAATCAGACAATTATATCCATATCCGTGTTATCTGTATACAGCCAAATGGATACTTGAACATGCATGTTCTAGTACAAAACCGGTTATTAGTACATTTGACTAGATTACTTTAATATCACCCCTGTAGTTAAACAAATATGATTATAGAACTTTTTTTTTTCCTGTGCCAGGTGTTAAATTCAAAGTTTTCCACACTTGATTCATAAATTTTAATCATATCCACCATTTCTGTTACTATCTGATCCAAGTCCATATTTGTTTTCATATGACATGGATATCAAATTAGTACCCAAGAGATATCTCTGTATATTTACCTGTGTTTTGCTCAGGAATAAGTAAGCAGATATAAAAATATGATTATTACCTATATCTGCTCCTTATCCTTTCCATTTAACTCATCAGTCTGTCATATCATGGTTTGCTACACCTCATATATCATTTATCCGTTTGACTGTTAACACTAAGTAATACTTTTGTTCAAAAATATTTTAAGCATTTATACAATAGACATATGCCTAAATTTGATACTTTGTTGTAATGACAATAAAGTATATAAATGAACAGTGCTGTGACCTGAAAAAGGGAAATCACTTCCTGAATTTTCGTCATTACATTTAGAATGTTATAAAACTATTCAACATGGTTGTTAATTTTTCTTATAGACATCAACTTGTGACATGCCTAGACAGACATGTTAGGACCAGGACAAAGATACACCTAATCATCAGATAGTAGAACTGGGTATAGTGTGTAGACACTAAAATATACAATTATCAATAGCGAGGCATAAATAGGATAAGCTTTAGGGGTTCACCTCTTTCTATGCTTTTATATTGTCAATGTAATTCTTTCTTGTTCTTGTATTTGTGGCTTAAAATATCTTGGGTCTTATATTACAGAATAAAATTTGCTTATTAAATTATAGTTTTGGATATTGTTAGCGTTACAGAGGAAATGACCCTTAATAGAGTCGAATTGAAGAAGATGATTCAAAGAGCTGACCCCAGAAATTTGGGATAAAGGCTTTGTTGTTGTCTCTACTTCCTGATAACATGGCTTTAACTTGGGAAGAATAACATATACATTTTGTATTTACACAAGTTATGAAGATATGTCAGAGCAGTGCTAGAACAATGACGAGGTATAAAAAATTGAACATATTAAGACTGTAGGGCTTTTGCATCGGATGAACTTAAAATTAAGAAGCCAATAAATGGTTCTTCAAAACCACCAACTCCCATAGTAGCTTTACATTGAGCCCTTCTCATTTCTGTATATTTTCTTGACCAGAGATAAATCTCAATGGGTGGTTGTCAAAAAATGATAGGCATTTTGTCAAGCCTTTTGACTTCTCAAATACCAAACACACCTTATTTTAGTCGGGAAAGGCTTATATGAAGAAGATAATGATAAGATTGTTGATTTTGCCTTTATGGACATAAGCTCTAAGAATTTCCAAGGGATATTGAATTTGGACATGACACTGCATGTTTCAATTATAGCCATTTCCATGAGTTGGTTGACTGTCGTTGATGTTACCTTCTTGCAGTCGGGGTCTTTGGTTGGTCTTATGATTTATCAATGATGCTATTTGTTCATTACATTTTATGATCGTTAAGAAGGTGCTTGCTTAAAATATATCAATATTATGCAGGTATTTAGTTTCTTGCATGGGAAAGTTGGACTTGAATATGGCACCAACGCTGTTATTACCAACGGGAGGGTGAGTTCAGTTCTTGTTCTTCATTAATGTTTCTGAAGTTTTTGTTGACAATCTGATATCACTGGAAATTTAGGGTATGTTTGGATATGCTTTCTGAAATTTTGTTCTGAAAATAATTTTTTGAAAGTAAGTTATTAAGTTGTTTTCTGAGTATAGAAATTTTGACTTTGCGTTTTGTTACTTTCATCTGAAAAATGGTTTTCTGAACCAAAAAGTTAAAAATTTGTTTGGTAAAATAATTTTAGAAATTTGGTTCATTGTGTTCACAGTTGTTCGTGTCCAACTGTGTTCCTCCCAAACGTGTCTAGTTCTTTTTCTCCGGTCTCATCACCGTTCTTGTCTGTCCCTTGATGTCGACGAGCTGGACCCGCCTCCGTCGTCCTCGAGCTCGGATCTGCCTCCCTCGATGGCGGAGTACGGGGGCTTCACCGACGATGAGGACGACTTCGAGGGGGAGTACCCTGTGTTCCTCGTCGACGCGGGCACTACCATAGTGTCCTCGGCGGTGGGGACGATGGTGACGATGGCGTCGCCGTTACTCGAGTGGACCGCGGGGCTGAAGGAGGAGGGCAGGACCGGGATGATGGCGATGACGGTGGCGGCCGCTGCCGTCCTCTTGAAGCCGTCTGGTTCGTGTCTGCCGCCATCCTCCTCGAAGCCATCCATGGCCGTCAAGGAAGGTCCCGTCGCTGATACTTCGACTCGGCTAGGGTTAGGGCTGGAGATGTCACCGCCGGAGATACTTTGACTCAGCACGGCGGCGAAAGAAGGAGGTCGGGCGGAGGCCGAAGGAGGAGAGGTCGTGCGGAGACGGAGGAGGCCGAAGGAGGAGAGGTTGTTGAGGAGCTCCTCGTCCATGGAGAGAGTTTTCTCCATTTTTTCAAGTCCATGGAGATGGTGGGAGAGAGAGAGGGGTGGGGGGTGGGTGGGGGGGGTGTGTGTGTGAGAGAGAGAGAGAGAGAGAGAGAGAGAGAGAGAGGGAGGGTGGGGGTGGGGGCCACTCTTTCTGAAAAGAAAGTTTAAACCAGTTTTTTTTTTTGACTCTCTGAAAAGAGAGTTTAAACTCTGTTTTTTGAAAAAAAATTCAAAGTGTTCATTTTCGGATGTAAACATGCAAACAACTTTTATTGGACTGCCGACGTTTAAACTCAGAATGTTGAGTTTAAACGGGCATCCAAACAGGGCCTCAGTTTTCTTATCTTTTTTTTTTTAATCTCATGTTATCTTTAATAAATGGTAGAACCTAATTCTCTGTCTCATCATCCTTACAGGTAATATCTCCTATTGTGGGTTCTTTTCTAAGTGATGATTTAGATCTTCTAGAATCTGTTGAGTATGAACAGAGAATTAAATACATAGTAGAAATTATTGAAGATGTGGAATGGGAAGGTGTTGACCCCGATGATCTCACTAGGTAAAGAATCCCTTGCCTTTTGCTTATTCTTTCTTGCAATGTAATGATACTTGATTGGCACAATTTCTCTCTTTATTTGTAGGTTGACTAAGAGATCAAGAAACATTATTATTACTATTATAGTTAATATTGTTGTAATAATATGAAATATGGAAAATTGATTATAACTTTTTGAGACGATATTTGACATATGCGGCTTAAGTTTATGAATCACATTAATAGGCAGACTGATGCATGACCCTTTAAGTTTTAGATCTTTTGAATACTACACATTAATAGGGTGGACTGTATATTTAGTTGTCCATTCCTTTATGCTTCATATCCTTCTCCATTTTTGATGAGAAGGCTTGGATGATGATGAATACTAGGCTTACGCCTACAAGATTCCTAATCTCAGGGACAAATGTTCCTACTCGGTAGTTTTCACATTTGTTTTGGCCAGAGCCAGGCTAGATCAACACAAAGAACCAGTTTAGGAATATAGTTCATATAGAGGTCCTAGAAATATGTAAGATCTTGTAGTAACTTGCAGCACTTGGGTAAACTTTGCTTTGGTTTCAGTGGGGTCTCCGGCAGCTAGAGTGGAAGAAAAAGGAGGCAAGGAAAAAAAAATGATGGGCAAGGAGAAAGGGACAAGTACCTTCAAATCACCATTTATGTTGTTTACACCTGTGAATCGCAGCTGTTACCACCATCCTATTAGTCCTTTTTAACTGCTTTTGTTGTCAGCCTTACCTATGCTCTCTCTCTTGTGGTTACATGTTAGGAAGGGGAGGAGAAAAGGGAGTTTTGATAAATGAGTTTATTGGTTTGCATGCGACAACTCAATACAGAACTGAAACCTTTGTACTTCATTCAGTGAATTTGTGGGCTGGAGTGTGTAGAGAACAACTGAGGCCGACCATAGCTTAATTTATTTAGCTTTTGAAATCCCATCAATTAAAGGAAAATTTCTACAAGCTGTTTATACTATGGTTTTCATTCAAGTTACATGTACAATCAATGACAAATTATATATATATATATATATATATATGGATGGAATATTGCACCAAGCAATAATGTACCAAGCAATCTCAACCACACATTTTTTTGAAATGTGTGGTTATAAATCATTCCATAAAGTTGCTGCCACGTCAACATACTTTATAACCACACATTTCAAAAAAATGTGTAGCTGGTATTGCTTGGTGCAATAAATGGTGCAATAAACCTTGGTGCAATATCCCGTCCCTATATATATTTCAGTTATGAATTTGATTTATAGATAATCCCTTAAACATCAATGATCTGACAACATGCGCCTCATTGAGATATAATACAATTTCCTGATCTTGTATATTACAAATTCCTAATCCTGGTGTTGAAGTGCATTGACTCAAGCGCTATAGTCTTCTAGTAATATTATCAGAAGCATATGGTCATATGTTCGAGTCTCCCTCTATGTAGCGATAATTATTTAAACGATAAGGGCATTCCATTTCAGAGCCTATTTAGTAGTGAAAGGACTGTATGTATATTTTGTGATTAGTGACTCATCGTGACAACAGGTAAATCAAGTAGGATTCTTTGAAACCCATTTCATGTGGGGCCCTCTCTGTTGTGCCTTCTTCACACCCCCAAATGCAGAGTAGGTGCAAGGACCACGTGCTTCCTAACTTTGATAAACAATCCACTGGAGGAAATTTCATTGACCCAAAAACTCATGCTACATATACATGATATATTTTACATTGCAGTTAGATGTACACATACAACTTAATCCTAATTGATTTATCTTTTTCAATTACGATGTTAAAGCTTAGCTTGTGACAGTGTAGTCAAAGGCGTGCCTCAGGCGTGCCTTGCTCCTAGGCGCAGGGGCAGCGCCTGAGGGCACTCCGGGCGGGGCACAATTCTTAAGGCGCACCTAAGGCGCGCCTAGGTGCGCCTTTTCCGAGCGCCTTGGAATAGCTAAGGTGCGCCTAGGTGCGCCTTGAAAATCTTGTGAAACAAATAACATGTTTAGACTTTTTTTAACTGTTGTACTGTTTTTAGACTTTTTTGAACTGATGTACTTTTTTTTTACTGTTTTCTCTCTCACTCACTCAATTCAAAGTGATTGCAACCTAGACATTGGAGAATTTGAAGCACACATGTTTATCAATGTAGAAATCCGATGTGAATATATATATATATATATATATATATATATATATATATATATATAATTTTTGCGCCTCGCGTCGCTCGGGCACGCGCCTTAAGTGCGCCTTGCGCCTCGGGCGATTTGGACCCTTTGCGCCTCGAGTGCGCCTTGCGCCTTTGACTACCTTGGCTTGTGAAAAAATGTGCCTAGATAGTTACATAAGTGACTCGAACATACAATGTTAAAGCTTAACTACATGAGCATCATATACAATGTAAGATCTAAGGGAAATAAACTTTCATTATTACATTGTTTTATCTAATTTTCTGTATTTAATAATAAAACATGAAAGTTCATTCTGAAATTAGAAAATTGAAATTCACAGCAAGGCTTCAAAAGGAAATCGAATCTGAAACTGGAATTTAACCCTTTTTGAAGATATGAAGTTTTTAGACTCCACTTACAAGCAATCTTTAGAGCTCAAGCCTTTCCATACCAGAATATGGTCTGAGTGTAGAGCACCACTGAATAACTTGAGAGCTTCCCAAAAAATTGGACAGGATTCTTGACTGGCTTTCGAAATAATGTGAACTTAGTCCAGGAACAAAATTTCTGGCCTCTGAGAGGTTTGAGCGAAAGTTGGTCTGGACATAAAAGATAAAACCTCAAAGCTAGTGGGCAGATTGGTTTATCTACTCTTTTTAGTTTGTAAAAACTCTAAAATTTCATTTATAATAGGATTGAGTCTACACACTGGGGCTAGGTGGTAAGATATGCTGAAATGAGATCATAAGATTTGTTATATGATATCACAATTGTCTCTGTCGAAGAATAAGATAAAGAGCCAAATGTAATCAGAATCTCAATGATGTATTATGGAGTACAGGTGTTTCAGTAGTAGTGAAGATATTAAAAATCCTTTAGTGCTTCCTTCCTCTACCATGCTTATTCTCAAATTTGCCAGGGAGAACATTTACTTCTCTTTCCTTCGGTTTATAATCCCAATCCGCATGAGAGAGAACACATTTCATAAGCTCTGTTTACAACTTGATGTTGCAACCAACGATTCCTTGGGAAAATTATGTCACTGAGAGACAGGCATAGCCATTCTAGCAAGCACATAGTTACTATTTTCATCAAACTCTTATCTTTATTTCTCAAGTTCATACTGTATTCTGCAATCTATTATAGGTCTCTATTTGAGTTTCTAGGCATACATTTCAAATATGTGAAAGTCATTTTAATACTCATCTTGTTTAATAGTGGTTCTGTTTTTTGAGTTTTTATAAATTCTCTTTTATTTTTTGCAGCAACTTCTATAGCAATGTCATCATGTTGGCTGCTGCTTCAATGTCCGTGCGTGAACGAAGTTCTGAAAGGGCCCATTTTGAAATTCTAAATTCAGAACACAGGTCTGTTAGTTGGATATTCTTGTCAATTATTAGGACTTAAAACCTGAAATAATGTAGATCTACTGTATTTACCTTTATTTTTACTGAGAAGATGATACAGGCGAGATAATAGTTCGCATTTGGCTTTCATGTTTGGACTGTAGAGATTATATATGGAATGCTTCAAATCCTGACACCTTGCTTTTGTTGTTTCCAGTGCAGTCATTCTGAACAGTGGAAATTCTAGTATACATATTGATGCTGTAATTGATCCCTTAAGTCCTTCTGGCCAAAAGCTTTCTCCACTTCTCCGTATACTTTGGAAATGCATTCGGCCAAGCATGAGAATTGTGCTTAATCCAATAGTGAGTTCCTTGTTTAATGTTACTGGAATATTTTGTCTTTTTTACAAGAGTTTCCAGTGAAAAAACTTGTCAAGATAATGATAATTTTATTTAACTTAAGGAGCTCCTATATTCTATCACATGCTGCTGTTGTCTTGTGACCATCTTGTAACTTCTATTTTGTCATTTTGATAAGTGCACGAGATGAGTTCTATCATCGTTGCTCATGGTAATGTTTTGAACAGTTATAGACTTATTTTGAATTTTGATCAAATATATTATTCGGAAACCCCACTCGTTATCATTTGCCTTTCAAATTGTATAAAACATATATTTATATTTTGCCTAGATGTATCACTGTCCTTACTATAGCAATAGATTGGCAGTAAAGTACAGCGCTTTTCAGCTGTGTACTTACATATGTATTCGTGAACCTGTTTAGGCGTTCGAAGGGCATTGAATATATTCCTTATGTGTGAAGCTTCATGCATGAGGTATTGATTGCCATGCACAAAATTACAAAGCATAACCAGATGCATTGAATGGATCAAATAGTATTCTTATTGTTGTATCTTTGTGAGTCTGGATGCTAAATAGTTGCTGCAAAGGGTTTAATTCAGTTATATCTAAATAGCAGTTGTTTACCCTCCACAAAGTACCACTAGACGAGTAAGACTTGCATTGGGAGTTGACGTGACTTATGGGTCTCTAAGATATTTCTTAAATTTTAAGAACTATATCTAATATGTTTTATGCACGAGACTGATGCTTGACCATATAGTCGTTTCTTCGAGTTAGTGTTTATGTAATTTCTTTTAGTTTCGAATGAAATAATGATCACATTGCTGAATCACATACGGACGCTAAATATTAATTTTCACTGACTTATTTTTACAACACTTCTTTTTGTTGACTGTACGAGTTAGTGGATCCGTTAGGACTAGAGGCAGACCTACATGAACATGGTTTGAAGTGTTAAGGAAGGACATGAATTTTGTTAGCGTTACAGAGCATGTCCCTCCCTTAACAGAGCCGAACAGAAGAAGAGAATTCGAACAGCCGACCCCAAATTTTGGGATAAAGGCGTTGTTGTTGTTGTTGTTGTTGTTGTTGTTGTATTCTTTTAGCACATAACGGCGTTGCTGATCCATTACATCTTCGTTATAGAATAGTTTATATTATAAATAATTATTTATTGATCAACAATAACCACAAGTTATCCAAGTAATTTATGCCTGTTTATGTCTAAGTAGTACAATTTTAGATTACTTCTTATCTAAGTTATACAATTAAAGTAATTTTACATTCAACTAAATATACTTATGTAGTATTTCAGTTATATTTTTATTTCAAAGTTAAAGTATATTCAATTTTCACGGTTCTTTTTGTACTTGCATACTGAAATCCATAAGTAGATGCAAGTTACGACTCCAACATGGAAACAACAACCACCGAGTATTTTCATGACATGGTTTTTATATTTATTTTTGAGTGTTGGTTAAGTATTGAACATAACCAAGTTTCAAGTTAGGTTCAGATCAAACAATACCAAACCCAATAAGTTGGACAATACCAAAACCAATAAGTTAATTCAAAATGTATCGGTTTTGGACAGAACTTAAATCTTGGTTAAAATTAAAACTGCCCAAGACAATTGGCAGTTGGTAGTTTTACTCTTTCTTGATGCAAACAAGAAGCAACTACTCCAAGTTTCGTGGATAGAGTCTGAAGAAGTGGTAAGATTGTCTCTTGGCACGCTGGTAAGGCTCTCAATGCTTGCATCCTAGAGGATGTATGTTTGAGGTGCGGAAACAGCATATCTATAAATGTCTGGGTAACTCTGCTTACTTCTCTACCATCCCCAGACCCTTCATAAGTGGGGAACCTCGTGACACTAGCATGTACGTTTTAGTCTAGAGTGAGTTTAAGATGGTGAGATTTGTGCAATATGGGAAAAGATTTATCACTGTGGTAAGTGCCAACTGCCAAATGAAGTTGCATGATAATTAGTTGAACTAGAAGTCCTTCAGGCCCTTGTGATGCCAAAAGTAAATTGGTTGTCTTTTAAGGACATGATACTTTTATGAGATGTTTTCTTTTTTGATGTCTTTTTTGGCTATTAGAATTGTGAATGTCTCTTCTCTCCTCTTTCTGTCATAAGACAGCTGTGCCCCTTCCTTTAGGGTTATGGTATACTTTACTGTGAAATGTCATGTCCAGGAAATATGCTCAACCTAAATACTAATATGTATATTTCGGAATATATTTCTTGTGCACCGTAGCATGTCCGGAAAGCTTTTAGGAACTATCTTCTGTTCTGAAAATAGTGTGGTATATTTATGTACTTACGTGTATTGATGTTATATCTGCCATTGTCCCTTAGGTGAGAGTGCGCCTTCTTAATTCTTATTCTACACTGTTTTTTAATTTGTTTTATCTTTTATATTATATAGAACAATGTAACTGGGGTATAAGTGATCACTTTTTTCGTCTTTTTGCAGAGCTCTCTTGTTGATCTTCCGTTGAAGAACTTCTACAGATTTGTTGTGCCATCTATGGTATTGCTACTGATTTGATACATTTGTGTCAATACTCAACCAATTTTCTCTCCATTTATTCTAATACAAATGAACTTGTAGGATGATTTTAGTGCTGTCGATCATTCAGTGAATGGCCCTAAAGCATTCTTTTCAAATATGCCTTTGTCCAAAACTCTGACTATGAATCTTGATGTCCCAGAGCCATGGCTTGTTGAACCAACGATTGCTATGTATGTTGCACTTCACGCTTATACTTGATATTGTTTAGTTTTGCCCGTAATTGTTTGTTTATGAAGTTCTTGTGACAAGCTCAGTCTCCTTAACTCTTTCTTATTGGATTTCATTGCTTTCCTTTTCGCAGCCATGACTTGGACAATATTCTTCTTGAGAACCTTGGTGAAATTAGTACTTTGCAAGCAGTATTTGAACTTGAAGCTCTTCTCTTGACTGGTAAGTAATCATTTTCTTTAAGTCATGGTTCCTTTGTGGGATTTCATTGATTCAAAATTCCCATAATTGACAGGCCATTGTTCTGAAAAAGATCATGACCCTCCCCGAGGGCTTCAGTTAATTCTTGGTACCAAACAAATGCCACACTTGGTAGACACCCTTGTCATGGCTAATTTGGGATACTGGCAAATGAAGGTTGGCCCTGGTGTGTGGTACCTACAGCTTGCTCCTGGTAGAAGTGCTGAACTCTATGAACTGAAGGAAGGAGGAGATGGAAGTCATTCCTATCTTTCATCAGAACGTATTACCATAACTGATTTGAGGGGTAAACTCGTACACTTAGATGTAGTCAAGAAAAAGGGCAAGGAGCATGAGGAATTATTAGTTGCTTTGGATGATAACAATGTGAACAAAAAGAAGGATGTATGTATGCTGCTTTAGAATTTATATGTATAGTCATGTTAAATTCAAGATGTTGAGAGAAGTATTTTGACATGATTGAATGGCAATACCTTTGCAGGATCACCATAGTTGGAACTCTAATTTGTTGAAATGGGCATCTGACTTTATAGGTGGCAGTGGGCCATCAAGGAAGAGCCAAGATGATACTAATTTGGTAATATTGATGATTTTCTTTTCTTATTTTTAACCAGTATATAACTAACTATTGTTGTGATGTAGTGATTGTCAAATATGTCTTGTGTCTTGTGTCTTGTGTCTTTGTGTTTTATTTGTTTTCCATACTAAACTAATCCCGTCTTCAAATTACGAACATGTCCACATGCCTTTACCCTTAAAGTTGCATAATGTATTACTAAATTCCATCAAGAAGTTTTGGTGCATAACATGGTGAGATAGTAAAATCACTAATATACTGTTTGGTGAATAGATGAAGATACTTCTTTCTTCCTCATTAATACTTGAAGCATTCTATTTTCTGCTGTAGACATTCTGTGCTTTTCATGTCGATTTTCAGATGTAAAAGATTGCACAAATTTGATACTTCATCTTTGGTTGAAGATAGTAGAATCTTTTTCTATATTTTCAGGCCGTGTTTTAGAAACCGGTTAAACCCGGACGGTCAAACTGGTCAGACCATGTCCAGACCAGTTTTCCGGGTCGTTCTGATCCCTCGAACCGCTTGGAAGGTTGAATCGGCCAAGCCCAGCTTGAACCAGCCAACCTGTTGCCAGGCCAACTGGACCAAGTGGTTCAGTAAAAAGTAAAAACAAGAAATGCTACATATTTGTAGGAAATAATAATAGGATGATTTATTATTGAAGAGAGACTACATATATATAGGAGAGGATTGGCCTCTTCCTTATATATAGGAGAGGATTGGCCTCTTCCTTATTCTTCTACCCGATGTGGGACTAAAGTCTAATACACTAATACTACTAATATTTAATATTTAACATCCTCCCTCAAGCTCCCTCTAGCTGGAGCATAGATATCTATCGTGTCCAGCTTGTTACAAAGAAACTGAACTCGATGACCCAAAAGAAATTTTGTGAGTATATCAGCTATCTGATCTCCAGTTCTCACATGGTGAAATGTGATCATCCCCTTTTGATATTCATCACGGATAAAGTGAATGTCAATCTCAATATGTTTTGTTCGTTCATGGAATACGAAATTGGTTGCAATGTGGATAGCAGACTGATTATCACACCACATATCTACTGCTTCTGATCTTGCTTCTTCTTCTTCCAGCTCTTGTAGAAGATGTTGCAGATATAACACTTCTGCGAAACCATGAGCAATGGTTCGATATTCTGCCTCCGAGCTTGATCGTGAGACTACACTCTGTTTCTTACTCTTCCATGATACCAAGTTTCCACCAATGAATATTGAATAGTCGGATGTAGACCATCTATCAGTAAGGCTTGCACTCCAGCCCGTATCTGTAAAACATTCAAGACGAGTATGTCCTTGATTCTCTATCCGAATTTTTTGTGCCGAATTCTGGGCTAGATAGCGCAGGATTCTGAGAACTGTCTGTCATTGTAGAACTCGTGGAGAAGCCATAAATCTACTTGCCATGCTTACGGTAAAAAATATATCTGGACGAGTCATGACTGCCAAGTAGTTGAGTTTTTCAACCACTCGAAGATACTGATCCAGATTGGTCATCAATTTCCCCTCATAAGGGAGTAACTTTTCCCCTGGTTCCTTGGGTGAGGTTGCTCCCTTAGCTTGCATCATTCCTGCATCGGTTAGGATGTCCAGCACATACTTCCTCTGTGACATTACAATGTCTCGCTTACCTCGTGTGACTTCAATGCCCAAGAAGTACTTCAACGATCCTATATCTTTAGTCTGAAACTGTTCACCTAGAAACTTTTTCAGTCCTGCAATACCTTGGTTGTCATCTCCTGTAATCACAATGTCATCAACGTAGACACCAAGTAGTATCCTTTCAGCTGATGTCTGTCGGTAAAAGATCGAATGATCCTTCTTCGATTGACACATGCCAAACTAACATGTGTAAATCGACCAAACCAAGCACGAGGTGATTGTTTGAGACCGTAGAGGACATTTCGCAGATAACATACTTTACCCTCCCTTGCAACGAACCCAGGAGGTTGCATCACATACACTTCTTCTTCAAGTTTCCCATGGAGAAATGTATTTTTCACATCCAACTGCAGAAGGGACCAATCATAGCGGACGACTGAGGCTATAAGCACTCGTACAGAAGTCATCCTGGCAACCGGGGAGAAAGTCCCAAAATAATCTTCATCGTATGTTTGAGAATATCCTTTAGCCACCAGTCAAGCTTTCAGATGATCAAGAGTACCATCCGGTTTTACCTTGGTTGTGAACACCCATTTGCAACCTACTGTCTTCTTACCGGTAGGCAAATCTACGAAGTCCCAAGTATGGTTCTTCGAAAGTGCTCGCATCTCTTCTTCCATAGCGGCACGTCAATCAGGATGTTTAAGTACTTCCTCTGCAGAATTGGGGATCCGAATCCCGTCAATGGTAGCCACCAAGCACCGAGTCTGACTCGCGAGTCCTTTGTAATTGTCAACATACAAAGGATGGTCGCGACATGTACGACAGGGGCGAGCCGGTATACCAGATGGTGGAGAATCAATGGAGCTGGAGGAGGACAATGACTCTACGATAGTGGGCACAATTTGTGATGCTTGTTCTGGTGGAGCTGGTGAGACTGGCGATGCCGGTTCTGACTGAGCCGGTGTTTGTGGACCGTCGGACCGCGAGACTGGCTCGGCAGGGGAGGGCACCCTTACGGGGGATGCTGTGTTTGAACTGGAAACAGCAGAAAATCCTCTTCTGGGTAAACATTGGGAACAAAATCTGTAGTTAATGGGAGTGAAGGAAACTCGGTTTCAACAAAGGTAATATTCCGAGACATAAAATACCCCTTTAAGGTTGAAAAAAATAACGGTACCCTTTCTGATCCTTAGGATACCCAAGAAAAATATACTTGATTGTCTTTGGATCTAATTTAGAAAGAGTAGGTCGAGTATCCCGAACGTAACTCAAGCAGCCAAAATTTTTGGGACGTAGAGAAAATGACACACGATTGGAATATAACCGAAAAAATAGAATATTGCCATTGAAAACAGAAGATGGCATGCGATTGATCAGATAGTAAGTTGTAAGGACTGCATCAAACCAAATTTTTTTAGGAGTACGTGCTTGAAACATAAGAGCATGCGTTGTTTCCAAAAGGTGGCGATTCTTACGTTCGGCTACACTATTCTGTTGTGGTGTGTAAGGACATGAAGTTTGGTGGATGATGCCATGTCTAGCTAGATGAGAATTGAACTCACGAGATAAATACTCACGAACATTGTCACTCCAAAAATACTTAATAGGAACCCCAAATAAAGTTTGGATTTTCGCATAAAAGTTGCACCAAATATCAAATAATTCGGAGCAATTTTTCACCAAGTAGACAAATTTGACACGTAAGTAGTCATCAACAAGGAAAATAAAATACTTGAAGCCCATCACAGATTCAGTAGGACAAGGCTCCCAAACATCAAAGTGCACTAGTTCAAAAGGAGTTGATGCAACTTTATTTAGACTCACCGGATAGGCTATCCGGTGATGTTTAGCCAAACTACATAACTCACAATGAAAAGGAACAGAAAAATCCAAAGACGGATACATCTTCTGGAGTGCTTGGATAGATGAGTGTGACCTAACCGACGGTGCAACTCAAATGGATCGAGTTTCACGCTGGCACAAGCAACGAAAGAATTTATGTCAAACTGGTACAATCCTCCAGCCACGTCCCCTACCGATAGTCCTTCCAGTCTTTAGGTCCTGAAAAACACACCCATCAGAAAAAATGTTATCGAACATTGTAAGTCACGAGTAATTCTACTAATGGACAAGAGACTAAACGGTTGCCAGATGTGTGTAAAACTGATATGTGTGGCAGACCAAGAGAAAGACGAGTGCTTCCTTTTCCACGAACTCTCAAGGAACTGCCATTTGCATAGTAATATCTGATATACGACCGGCATATATGTAATCACACGGCATACCTGCATTACTTGTCGTGTGATCAGAGGCACCCAAGTCGATCACCCACTACTTTGACCTGATCCAGTGTTCTAAATGACGGCCGTCTTGACCGCCTAGACGGTAGGTGGTCTCACTCCGCACTGCTTTTCGGTAGACGGTGGAGTAGGCGGCCAACAGAACTTTGGCGGCATAGGTATTTTGGCCAAACGATTTTGCGTAGGCGGCATAGGCGCCTAGGCGGAGTAATATTTAACAAGATATTTTGGCCAAACGATTTTGCAAGCATTATGGGCCTACGGTTCACTTTTACAAGACTAAAACTTAATAAATCTTTGGTCTACAACATAGTTATGCATGAAGCATCCTTAAAATATGTATATAATGCAAAAAATTATGGTAAAATAGTAAAAAAAAGTCCAAAATGTATCAACTGCCTAGGCGGTGCCTAGACGGCATGGCGGTAGGCGGACTCTTTCCGTCACGTACCCGTTTACCGCCATTTAGAACCTTGACCTGATCACACACGCCGTTGAGTACCTTGCTGTGGATCCAGATGTGGAGGCTTCACCACGACGCTGAGCTTGGAAGTAAGCGAAGATACCCTGTTATTATCGAGATTATCTGATGCAATATTGGCAACAAGAGCTTTACTACACTGCCATTGAAAATGGTCTTGTTGACCACAGCTGAAGCATGTGCGTGCGCGGTCTTTTGCCTCGTCCACTATCTTGGCCAGCATTCCGGCAACCACGTCGACCACCACGACCTCTACGTAATCTACCACAAGCAGCCCCCAGGGCAGATCGATTATTAGGGGTATCTCCTGTAGTAGTCTCAACGACTTTCGCTGTCCGTAGGACATGAAAGTGAGCTTCCATCAAAGACGGAACCTCAGCCCCATCAATGATCTGAGACCGTGCATGGTCTGCATGAGGACGAAGAGGTAAGATACGCCATGACATAGAGCTGCTGACGTTGAGTTCATGCATCATTAATATCCTTCGTTAGAGGTAACACACGATCAACCTCATCAGTGAGTGCCTTGAAGGCGTGTAAGTGGTCCTTATGTGATTTGTCTCCCTGATTAACCCGGTAGACACCAACAATCGAGTCATAGATACGAGACAAATCACGTTTGCCATCAAACGCAGTCGCAAGGACCTCCTATAACTCCTTTACTGGATCAGTGTTTTGATCCATATCCTCCACTGATGGTTCCATCGAATTCATCAACTGTGTGAACACTCGACTGTCATCTCTCCCATTGCTCGTATATGGGATCACTCACTGCTGGGGGTTGTCAGTCAGATGTTTTGACAACCACATTCCCCGAAGCGCCTTCTTGACCTTCTTGTACCATATCGAGTAATCATCTGGTCCATCCAAACGTCTATTTTTTTTCCTACCCGAAACTCCCTCCCACCCCTTAACCTACCTACCCACCCCTTGCCTGCCTTGGTAATGTCCCGTAGCTATACCACTTGGCCACTCCCACTGGGACATCCATCCAATCATCTATTGACAAGTCGAACCGATAAAACCGTCGTGCCAGTGTCCAATGTCTACACCACTATATTTTCGGCACTGGTGTTAATAGCACTGCTATTCGCCTCAGTGTTCGTCATCCTTCAATGTTCACGATTTGACTGTCGTTTGGTCGTCCCGATCAGATAATCACATTAACTCTGCCAATGCGCGATCAACGTAGTCAGAACCGGCTTTCGCAAGGAAAGTAGAGATTGAAGGTGGATCACTCAAGTCAGGACAGAGAAAAATCCATGTTACTTTCTGTTATATACTGATGTGTATACCAGATCAGGAACAAAGATTCGCGCAAACCCCGATATGCTCTCTGTTAACTCCTGATATCCTCGTCGAGATCCAGAGGTTCATGCAAAGAAACCATTGTCTACCCTCTGAAGATCTCAACGTTTTTTTTTTCCAAATCCTTTGGATTAGGATTTGGGAGAGGTGGCGACTGCTACGGGGATTAGGGTTAGGGTTTGGGTTGGAGTCCAAGGAGGAGGTGAAGACTACTATAAAAGTTAGGGATAGGGTTTGAGTGTGGTTGGTGGTGGCGGTGCTGTGGTGGTGGTGGTGCAGCAGACAGAAGGGGGGGGGGGGCAGAGGAGGGGGGAGGCCAAACGCAACATCAACATGGAGATTGGCGGGGGCAGGGAGAGATGGAGAGAGAGAGAGAGGGGGGGGGGGGGTGCTAGAAAAGAGAGGGGATAGGGATTTGAGTGGAGAGAGAGAGAGAGAGAGAGAGGTGTCGGCTAGGATTTTGGCCCTGATACCATGTAGGAAATAATAATATGATGATTTATTGTTGAAGAGAGACTACATATATATAGGAGAGGATTGACCTCTTCCTTATTCTTCTACCCGATGTGGGACTAAAGCCAAATACACTAATACTTAATACTTAAACAATATTAAAAACTGCAGCCATTGAGGTTCGAACCTCTGACCTATGCAATATGCATATAGGCAACCCAATGACTTAACCACTAGGGCATCAAACACTTCAGGCTAGATGTTGCGTTTCATTTTTTTTTTATCTAATGTACGTAGCCTATTGAGAGTCAATTTGAGACTGAACATTGAGTAGGTTCATTTATTTTTTTAAGATTATTTTTGTTAAGTTGTTGGACTTGTATAAGGACTAAATATGGATTATAGACTTGTTTATTTGTTTCCTTTGTGTTTGAACTGTGAAATCTTGATTGATATTTGATAGGATGTGAAACTTACAATTGTTAATAGATGTGAATCATAATAAATTAGGGACTGTATGTAAAATTCATCTTATATATATATATATATATATATATATATATAAAATCTTTGACCCGAACAGTCCAACAGGTCCGACCGGTGGACATTGAGCTCACCGGGTCAATGGTTGGACCGGTTTTTAAAACATTGTGTTCAGGTGTATAAGAATTGTATATTTTAAGTGGTTTCCCAGTTTGCTTGACAATGTTTTTCAGCATTAATACATAGATTCCTTATTATTTGAATCTATATGCCATGATGGCTCCTATTTTTAGGTTATTAAGACACTTATTTGGTAAGAGTTTTGATGAACCTTGGAAGCTATCTTCAGCTTCAGTTTTCTATTTACTGTCTATATTATAACTGCCAACTGTAGTTCACTTGATAGTCTTAAAAACTGTTTTGATTTTGCTGCACGTGTCTTATATGTGTTTTTCTATGTTTGTTGATTTACTTGTATATATTTTATCACTGGTATTAGACTGATGGGATAAAAATAGGTACCATCCTTATCTCTTTGTTTCTTCATATTGTCCCGTAAAATCCACACTTTCTAGATTTATGAAGCTTACTTAAAGCTTATCCAATCAGACTGGTCTTCTTAGGATATTTCTCGATGTGGAAAGCACAACCCCCCTTGTTTGATAGTGTTGTATTATTAGAGACCACACTCTTCCTGTACTGTTTTTAAATGGCTTTTGAGTTTATACTTTATACACTGTATATGCATTGGCGAGTCAATCCAGTAGATACGACAACAATAAAGCATGTATCCCTAATTTTGGTGTCGGCCGTTTGAATCCTCTTCTTCCATTCGGCTCTGTTAATGCTAACATAAACCATATCCTTCTTTAAAATTTCAAACCATGTTCGTTTAGGCCTACCTCTAGTCCTCGTTGCTCCATTGACTGCTATATCATCACTCCTCCTTACAGGAGCATCTATTATTCTGCGTTGCACATGTGCAAACCACCTAAGGCAATTTCTCTCATCTTGTCCTCATGTGCCATCTCTAAATTCCCATGTATACACTACTCATTTCTTATCCTATCCTTTAATGCATTGTCACTCATCAATCTTACCATTCTCATTTCGGCTTCTCGACGTGTTGTTTCTTAGTTGCCCAACTCTTTGGTTCATAAAGCATGGCTGGTTTTATAGGAGTCTTGTAGGAACTTTCCTTTCAACTTCAGAGGTATCTTGTGATCACAAAGTACTCTATAAGCACTCCTCCATTTCAACCGTCCTCATAATTCTATGCATGACATCCTTCTCAATCTCTCCATCATGATAATTACTGCAAATGTATTAATTATTTGCTGATAAACACAGATTAATTCTAGTTTCTTGGTGTTTAGTATTTAGTTTGTGCTTACTGTTGCTATATAGTTATGCTGTCACAAAATTCGTCTCTTGATGGATATATCTCCTCACCTTATTGGAAATCTTAAACTTAGGAACAGAAGAAGGGTGGAAGACATGGAGAAACAATAAATATATTCTCAATTGCCTCTGGACACTTGTAAGTAAATGATCTGGCTCGTTTCTCTTCAAATTTGTATGCTTTTAGTAATCATGAATGAGGTTACTTTTGTTTCCTGTTCAAGCCAAAGGTATTTACATTAAACTTTATGAATTTGTTTATGTGCTACAATAATTTTTGCACACATGAAGTCCTTAGAACAATCATGGTGTTGTGCTTTATATAGTGTTGTGTTTAGTTCCTTTCTGTGAACAATGTTATAGTATAAGGCGTTTTGTTGGCATTTTGATAAAGTTATCTGTGGTCTCTATTCAAAATTTTGTTGTTAGATTCTGAACTACATAAGCCGTCTTAGTTGAGTTTTCAGAATAATAAATATCTCTATTAAGGTGAAGTAGATTCAATCGTATTAAGATGACTCCTGAAATTTATAAGCCATCTCTGTTGACATTTTGGTAAAGTTATTTCCTGTCACTATCCAAAATTTATTTTTAGATTCGTATGCTAGGCACTTTATACAAGTTTCTTTATTATCAAAATAAAAGCAACAAGAAATTGAAGTGCTTGCCTTGAGCAGGTTACAGATTTTTTCTTTCGTTTCAGTTACAAAAATGATTCGAATTTCATTCTGGCTGGTTTTTTGCAGGTACGAACGTTTCCTCAAAATCATGATACTGAGTGTTTTCAAGAATACCCAAAGGCCGGTCAAATTTTGGTTCATAAAGAACTACCTTTCACCTCAGTTTAAGGTTGGTTAATTGTAAAATGTGTTTCCATTTTCTGGATGGATGACAATCTTCAATTTTAATATCAAACTCATTATGCAGGATGTTATACCTCACATGGCACGAGAGTATGGATTTGAGTACGAGCTTATCACCTACAAGTGGCCTACATGGTTGCACAAACAGAAAGAAAAGCAGCGGATCATCTGGGCTTACAAAATCCTGTTTCTTGATGTTATTTTTCCACTTTCCCTTAAAAAGGTATCATATTCATTTTAATAAATATTTAATCACTTATTATTCTTTTTAATATATATCTTGGTTGTAGCTTCATAGATTCATAAGTTTTACTCTGGCTGATGCCTCTGATCTCTTAAGTTCTGTGTCCTCGCATGCTATGCCTCTGCAGGTTATATTCGTTGATGCAGATCAAGTAGTAAGGGCAGACATGGGAGAACTATATGACATGGATATTAAAGGAAGGCCTCTTGCGTACACACCATTTTGTGACAACAATAGGGATATGGATGGGTATCGGTTTTGGAGACAAGTTAGCACCTTCCTACCTCTTATTTCCTTATATGTCCCTTTCTTTATGCATGAAATAGAATATTACTTTACTGTATTGATGCTTAATGTTTTGCTTTCTTGCTAAGAAAATATTTCTTTCTGCACAGGGTTTTTGGAAGGACCATTTGCGAGGAAGACCATATCATATAAGGTAAGCATCCACTTTTCCATCTTATAGAACTTGACCCTTTAATAATGACATTCCTGATATGTTGCAAATGCCTCCAGTGCTTTGTATGTTGTTGATTTGGTGAAATTTCGGCAAACAGCAGCAGGTGACACATTACGGGTATATTATGAAACTCTTAGCAAAGACCCGAACAGTCTCTCCAACCTCGACCAGGTAATTTTCTTTTCATATCTGTATACCGTTCAAATATCCAGAGTGCCAAAAACACACTCTTATCTAATTAAGACTGATCCTTAATAAAGCTGAATGGAGAAAATGATTAATGTTGTAGACAAAAGGCTTGGTTGCATTTGTTATTGTTGTTGAGGTTCTAATTTTGCTAGAACGTAGCCCAGATGTTGTATCTCATTATTCGAGGAGGAAGATCAGAAAAATAAATATACTACCACTGTGGCCGCATAGTAATGATATATCATTCCCAGAGGAACCAAGTAAAGCTGGCATGTGCAACTATATTTAGTGGAAGAGTTCACATGAACACAAGGCAAAACAGTTATCAATAAAAAGTTTCTATCCTCCTACCATTTTCCCTGCATTTGTCTATGTACCTACTATAAACCAAGGTAGTCAAAGGCGCAAGTCGCACTCGAGACGCAAAGGGTCCAAATCGCCCGAGGCGCAAGGCGCACTTAAGGCGTGCGCCCGAGCGACATGAGGCGTAAAATATATATATATATATATATATATATATATATATATATATATATATATATTTACATCAGATTTCTACATTGATAAACATGTATGCTTCAAATTCCCCCATGTCTAGGTTGCAATCACTTTGAATTAATTGAGTGAGAGAAAACAGTAAAAAAAAAGTACAGCAGTTCAAAAAAAGTCTAAAAACAGTACAACAGTTCAAAAAACAGTCTAAACATGTTATTTTTTTCACAATATTTTCACGGCGCGCCTTAGCTATTCTAAGGCGCTCGAAAAAGGCGCGCCTTAGGTGCGCCTTAAGAATTGTGTCCCGCCTGGAGTGCCCTGAGGCGCTGTCCCTGCGCCTAGGAGCAAGGCGCGCCTTTGACTACACTGCTATAAACAGCTTGCATATGTTGTGCTTCAATAGCTAGTTGCACAGTACAATAGTTTGGTTCATAACTTTTGCACATCATAGGAATAGAAAATTTACTAGGTCCTCTTAGAGCACAGCCATGTGGTACTCCAAGACTATCAAAATTTGACTAGTGTACCACATTGTTGTTGCTCAAACACAAGAAAAATTCATCCTTCAACCTTGGTTACAATTGTCAGAGACTGATAGGCTTGGAGTACCACATTGCTGTGTTCTAAGAGCACCTAGTAATTTCTCCATGGGAATATGAGAGTTTACCGTGTTCTCTTGATCTTGCGGTCATGGGCCTAGGAACCTTATAGAAGCAACATGTCAATCTTCTTCACATAAAATTAAATAATGATGGTTATTTAATCACTTTATTACATGTTAGTTGATTACTGATATATTATTACTTTTGGCATTTACAGGATCTTCCAAACTACGCACAGCACACGGTGCCCATATTCTCTCTACCCCAAGAATGGCTCTGGTGTGAATCGTGGTGTGGTAATGCCACAAAAGCCAGGGCAAAGACTATTGATCTCTGTAACAATCCCATGACAAAGGAGCCCAAACTTCAGGTATGTAACTGCAAACATCCAATTTGACCTTTTTTCAAATTTCACCATTGTTTTGTTATGATTTCCCTCTCTATTCTTAATTAGGGAGCTAAAAGGATAGTCCCAGAGTGGGTTGATCTTGATGCGGAGGCAAGACAGGTAACTGCAAGAATTTACGGGGAAGACATTGATGTCCCAGACGCAGTTCCTCTCACATCACAGCAGCCAGATAGTTTGACAAGCAACGGCGAAGAAAAAGATGTAGAATCTATGTCAGAATTGTGATTGCAGCATCAAGCTACTTGTCCTTTTGGAGTTATTGTACCTTCTATGAAAAGGGCTAAACCAACTTGGTCATTTAGATGCTGAAATTTTCTAAGACCGAGGTGTCGGCAACTTAGCAGTGGATTTTTGCTTGTAGGCGCTAGTAACATCCTTATAGGGTAAAACGAGCTGCCCAAATTAAGCATTGGGAATATTGTAGAAATTGTAAGATTGTTTCTGCAATCTGACCAAGCAGCAAATTTTGATTTGTGACATTCAATTATGGAGCCCATCAATGGGATCAGACTTTCTGTAATGTCAACCACATAATACATATGTTAATACATACATTTTTCAGTCACTGCCCCTAATATCTGTTTAGCTATTCATGCAATGTCATTTTATTTTTCTGCCAAATCTTATACTGAGGGGAAAACTATCCCAAATGTCTTTATTGCTAATGTATGATTATATTTTGTGCCAGCTGGATGCATCTTTCCATATACTTTTGGATACACCGCTTCCTTCCTATGTAGCCATTTCCAGATAATTGCTTTTATGCTGAAACAAGTCTGAATAGTTAGTAAAAGCTTTTCTGGGGATCTCCCCATTATTCAAAATGTAGCTTTTGTAATGAGGAAATGCTCAAACAAATGACAATTGTTGAAAGGGCGCAAATGCCAGCAAAGTGAGTGGTCTTGTGCAGTTCTTGGTGTATTTTCTTAATAAATGATTTCTTTTAGTGATTATTATTAGCATAGCCTTTTCATGCCACTGCCAGTCCACATCAATGAAAAAGATGCCAAGCTGAAGTCCTGTCACGTGTGATTCACAGCCAGAGAAATGGTGCTTGCCATGGTAAAACCTAATAATCCTGGTAGATTAGGAAACCTTTGTTATTTGTAATGTTTTATGTAGTGCTCTAAAAATTGGTTTGTTTTGCTGCCTAGGCGCTAGGTGTTCCAAGGTTGAACCGAAAACTCGATATTCGGAAGTATAATACGGTTGTGCCTTTGTGCGGCCATGTTCGGCGTCTTGTGTGTCCTGTTCGGTTTTGTAGAAACAGTCTTATTGTTCATAAAAAATAGTAGTTTGATCCAATGTTTTTATTGTTGCAATCATGTAGAAGTATTGGAACCCTGTAATAGATAACAAAAGACAGAGAGATGAGAGATAGTAATAGAACTCAAAATTAGTTAAAAAAATACTAGAAAAGATGTTACAAGAGAGTAGTAGAGAGGAAAAAAAATGTCTGATACATGTTTCCGCGTCCGGCGTCCTTTCTCTGCACTGAGCACGCATAACGAATTTTAGAACATTGGTTTTATATAAGCTCGTTCAAACTTCATTCCCTATGGGTATCTAGACAAGGATGCACATGATATCAATTGTTTTCTCATGCCATATATATTTCACTGTGATTTGGTTTTAAGTTCAAAATATTCATCCCCACTTACAAGTTCAAAACAAGTTTGTGAGCAACTTATTATTAGACATCATCAAAAGAAAATTATCCCCAAGTTTCTGAGGCTGCCTAAATGATAACCATTTTATTTTCCCACCCTACTTTGCTGACAACAAAAATGTAGCTAGGCTTATTTTATTTTTTATAAACATCCCCTGGTAATTCTTATCATCATTTGGGTGACATTTTCTTTTATTCCAGGCCATATTATAGCTTTTAACACAGTTCTCATAGCTGGGATGCTAACTATAAATCACAAACAGCACTCCTGCTTAATAATATTACTCTTACTAATTAACAAAGTACAGCTGAGCAGAATGCACTAGTGCTAAATAATATTATTCTGCTAATTTATGAAGTACAAGGTTTTACATAGCTTAAGGATTGCAGGCTGATAGACCAATCTTCAAAATTTTAATAAGATACACTACAATGTATGAGCTGTGTACTGCTAATCCAAATTTAATCACAAAGCTAATCCTTCAGCATCTCTTGGAGAGGATCCTCTGCCGTAGGACCTGATGATGGAGGCCTAACTCCATTTGTGGGATCACGTGGTGCTGCAGAGGACTTTAACACGAGACCTTTATCCTCCATAGCCTCGAGTGCAGCTTTTTCCTTTGATATCTTCGCTCTCTCTAAGACTTCCTCCTGCAAAATTTTGTTTATCAATTAAAGATCTTCATAATCATACATAGAAGAAAAATGTATAGTGTGGGGAGCATTCAAGAAACAAGCTCAAGCAAAAGATTGTATTATTTATTAACTCGTTTGAAGTACTTGTCCGTCATAATTATCGCCAATGAGAAGCAAGGAAGCATTTTTTTTTTCTTTTCAAATAATTAATTTGATTCAGTTTTTCTCCTCTATATAAAGTTTTTGCAATGTAAACCAGTTTTAATTACCTAAAACTTCTCTATAGAGTAAGTTGATCGCATCCTAACCACATCCTTCATTTTTTTTTCTACTTTCAACAAATTATCTCAGCAATTTGACTGGGGACTTATTTTCAGAGACAAACGTCAGAGATGAGTTCCATAAGAAATCTAAAATTTGTCGAACTTGGATCATCCCATTACAGCTAAAACCCTATAGACACCCATAGCAAGTCGATACAATTTACAAGGTTAGTAGACCTCAAAAAGTTGCAATTACATTCAAACATTTATAAAGGAACTTAAAAAGAGTGGAAAGTGGCAAAAAGTTGGATAAAATATATTCTAGGTATACCACAAGAACAGGGCCGGCCCAGGAGGTTGGATTGCCCTAGCCAGAGCTAAATTTGGTTGCCCTTGACTCCAAAAAAAGATATCAAAAAAGTGAGGGGGGTTGGTAGCGGCTTCAAAGTCTCCGGTTTTGACAGCGTCGTGAAGCTCGGATTCCGTGTTCCTCTCCTTGAACTACTCGAGACTTTCCTAGTAGGAACTCAAAATATGGACCTGGTGGATTGCTAGTTCAACTGACAAGGAGGAGTTGGAGTGGACTGCAGAGGCTCTATTGGCGGAGAGGTGGGGACTTAAGGGTCTAGGGGGTTGCCCTAATTGGGGGGGGGGGGGGGGGTTGCCCAAGCCCGATGGCTTGTCCGGCTTACCCTAGGGCCGGCCCTGAACAAGAATCAACTATAAAGTTTTCAACTTATATATTGTTTCTTGAATAAGTAAAACCAACGCTCTTTCATGGTATAATTGATGGCCAAAAAGGCAAAATCATCAACTAAGGAGAACAAAAACAAAAGAACCCCAAGTAAATGAAACATGCCAAGGAACTAGCATTTAAAAGATTGGTGGGTGAAAACAAATAGATCCATACTGATATTTCAAGAGTAGGGGCACAAATTTTGGCTTGTGTCAAATTCTTCCCACAAAGTTGCAGAAAATTATCAACTATAGTCCACGAGAAAAACCTTTTCCAAAGAATTTATGACATGAGTAAATGTGGACATCAAATAAAATAAGAAAAGAGGAAGAAAAGAGTCATAAACATGGTTTGGCTTTTATTGTTAAATTTGAAAAGTATTGCACAACTATGCCATCGAGTATGTATGTTATCTTAGGAAGCATGGGTACTCCAAAAATATGGGCCATATCGTGTCGGACACATAATGGACACAACCCAGACACTCCAAAATACACTAGGACACACCAAAACATGTATTGTGTCCTTACCATATCGTGCTGTATGTCCATGCAAAATAGACCAGTAGGTCTTATTTTGAGAGCCCTTTCGCTAAATGTTGGTTCAGCTTTTATTGGTTATTGGAAACAGTTATTACATGCTATGTGATTGACTATGTACTGTAAACGATGTCCTAGTAGTCATGGACTCATGAGTCTCGACGTAATCATATAATATAGAGTATATTAATCTCTACAAACAATAAGAATTTCCCAAGGTAGATGAGAGCCTCATACAACAACCATGTTCTTTAGTAAACATGAGGAGCAAGCAGAAGATATATAACTTCGTGGCCTCATGATATGGACATGAAAACACATGAGAAAGAATGAAAATAGAATACATAACACAACTTAGCTAATGTAAGCCATGTACAAGATCAATATTTTTTTTTCATGTACTGGCTAGTCCATGGAAATCATCCAAGCCTCTCCAGTTAGATGGTATTGGGTTTGCAGCACAACTAAGTTAAGAAAACTGAAGGACTTGAATCACATTCCCCAACTACTAAAACATAAGAAGTGCTTAATGCACAGCAGAATGTTTTGTAATTTATATTTTACTATTATATGTTACCATATTAACCATGTTAATCCAAAACTGGATTGTTCTTCGAGTTGTAGATGTGGTTCTAATAGACAGGAAGAACTCATAAAGTTTTAGCATCACAAATTGGCTAACTGGAAGATGTAATTCCTAGCGTAGAAAAGGCTGAGAAGCCTTCAAGGGTCATATAGCTTTCAACTTGAAAAAACTCAATATTTTGAAAACTTACTACTATATCATCCTAGAATAACCACTTTTAACTCAGAAGTCAAACTACACCAAAATAGTATGATCTATCCTGTGCTTGAGGATACCAAAGGCATTCCAGAGAATAGATCTACATAAAGAGAGGAAATTATTAATTAGGTCTTTAAATACCATAGTTTGCAGTATCAGTCGATAGCGATATGATACAACCGATACCAATACGGTTTGGCATGTCCCGATCCGATACGGACTTCTACCTATACTAACATATACCGACGTTGTGTGTGTGTGTTTGGGGGGGGGGGGGGGTGCGGAGGGTGGGGGGTGGGGTCTAGTTAATTTGGTAAAGAAAATTGAACGAAAAGACCAATCAACAAGGTTGTCAAGCATGTAAATAAAGAAATCTTATATGTCGCACTTAAACCAATAAGCAATGGTGACTATTATTTCATTCAATTTGAATAGTACTAAAAACATTACAGAAAATACTTACAATTATACCTAAATGTATGAAACAGTTTTCAAAATTTTTAATAGTTTTTTAATAATTATTTGCTTTCTGATACCAAAAAATCCGATAGTTAGATCCGATATTGCCGATCCCGATGCTCATAGGAAGGATCCGACTACGAACCTTGTTAAATACACTGTAAGAAGGACCAGCCCAGATTGAGAAAAATAAACACGTGAAGAAAAGAAATGTTTGATTCCAGTAACTTCTTACTTCTCTATTACTTTACATGCATGAACTATAGTTTGTACTTCCAATGAAGTTTCGTAACTTTTGTATTACATTTTTGTTGCTTGGACTATAGTATCTACTCTCAATGAAGTTCAGGAGGATAACTACCATGAACAGGAACACTGACATATATTTAGATTTTTTAAGCTTTCTAAACATCGAATAAGAATAAACATATTCATCTAAGCCATGGTTTAACTGAAAAAGGCGGGTAAATTTTCTCCTTTCTCCTTAACGCAAAGCAAAACAGGAAACATCAAAGGTATATATGTTATCTAGTTTTACCTGAAAAACTTGTAGTTGTTTTTGCTGCTCGGCTTGCCATTGACCAACCACACTTAAGATTTCCCCCGCTGTAGAACCTATTCGCTCATTTAGTGCTTCTGCAAAAGCCTTCCCCAAGAAAAATGCATCCAAGACAACTTTGCTCTCATTTTCACCTATGGATTAGTCACACACATTGATCAGAAAATAATCTGAAGATTTATATATCGGTTAAAATGTCAAGTCATTATGTGTTGTAGAATGCTAAGGATCACACTGAGCTAGAATGTATCCAAATGAGAAGTGTTAAGAGTTACTGAGGCAGATCTTTGTTATTTCTCAGCTATTTCTGGTCGTGTGTCCTCACGTGCCGATCTTTGTTATTTCTCGACTATCTATGGTTGTGTGCCGACCCTAGTACTATTTATGGTTGTGCATCCTCGTTAGTGAAAACCCTACCACTACTGATCTCTCTTGGATCGTGCGACGACTTTTGCTGTTGTTGTCTGCTGTAATTGACATTTCAATTCATGGTGGTGATTGCTGATGATGTTGGTTCTAATCTGAAGATGTTGATTGTGTCTTGTTTTAGCTCTACTACTGTTTTTTTACTTTCTATTTTATGTAACAATCTTGATATGTCTCATATGCTCCACCTTGAGAAGTGTTAAGTGTGTCTACAATAGAATTAGCAAGGCAATACAGCCTACTTACTTGAGTCCTGCATTGGTTAAAGTTGTATGAGGAAGGTTATATATATATATATATATATATATATATATATATATATATATATATGAAGTGTCCAAGTTTAGTTTTCTACACCCTACACTAGTAAAGACTCTAGAAGAAGAGTAATATGATTAGAATCCTATCAGTGAACAGACTCATTATAGTACATACTATGAAAAATAAATGACATTCCCTGCACAGTACCTAGCAGATAGGACTATTTAAAAAGAATAGAGAGGTATCCAACTAATAGCTATAGTCTATGTATTCAATGTAAACACCCTTTCACCCAAAAAGAACAATACTAACAAGGAGAGAGAGAGAGAGAGAGAGAGAGAGAGAGAGAGAGAGAGAGAGAGAGATAAGACATAAGATCAATATTGAATTGATGTGATGAGCCTTCTGAGACATATGACTGCATAAAAGTAGAATAGAAGTGAGCATATGCATGAGACCTGAATTGTATACCAAGATACAAAGATATTGTTTGGTTAGAGGAATCAAGGAATTAGGGTCAATTCTGCCGCACACCAAACCACTTTTAATTCCTTTTATTTTCCACCTTTAGGCGAAGTCCTCATAAATTGCTACTTTATTTTTGGCACGGCTAGGAATTACAATCCTTTGATTAAGGTCAATTAAATGTTCCTAATTATTCGTCTTTTGTTAAATCTCAAAATTGGTTCATCCTTTGTGCTTACCCGCTAATTCCTAGATTGTAGAACTGAGCAATTAGGTTCCTACGTCAAATTGGTGTTTGATTGAGAACATAGTTTTTAAGGAACGAAAGGAATTAGACCAAAATACTTAAGATAATTCCTAGATTCCTCAGTTTGCCATCCAAAGAGTTAATTCTGAACCAAGATTCAAAGTTGGGTTAGAACAACTTCTAAATGCATAATATGCACCCAACTACTGTCACCTACCAACCATATCAGTTTCTTCGATCTAGTGACCTACTAAGATCCAACACATATCAGTTTCTTAGACATATGACAGCATCAAAGTATAATAGAAGTGAGCATATGCATGAGACCTGAATTGTATACCAAGATATTGTTTGGTTAGAGGAAATATGGTCAATTTCTGCACACGTAACCACCTTTAAAAGTCCTCATCAAGCGCTACTTTATTTTTGGCAAGGCTAGGAATTACAATTATTTGATTTAGGTCAATGTTCCTAATTATTCCTCTTTTGTTGAATCACAAAATTGGTTTTGTCTTTTGTGCTTTCTGGCTACTTCCTAGATTGTAGAACTGAGCAATTAGGTTACTACGTCAAATTCGTGTTTGATTAAGAACATAGTTTTTAAGAAACTAAAGGAATTAGGCCAAAATACTTAGATAATTCCTGAACTCCTAGATTCCCCAATTCCAAAGAGTTAATTCTGAACCAAGATTCAAGGTTGGGTTATAATCAACTTCTAAATGCATAATATGCATTATCTACTAATGTACAGCACAATTGCTGTCACCTACCAACCATATCAGTTTCTTAGATCTAGTGACCTACTAAGATCCAACACATACATCTCCAACTACTCCTCGGCACGCTTCGGTTTACTGACTTAGAGAAGAAAGAATTACAAGTTAGGGTGGGGTGGGGGTGGGGGTGGGGTTGAACCATTGGATTGCTTCTTCTTTTTTCTTGTTAATCAGTAGATATCTACAACATTGTGGAGTTTGACATGAACATCATAAGATTCAACCAATCTTGATCCATTTTCCAACAATCACCCACAAGATTTAACCACATCAACAAGTCATGACCAATGTTCTAAACGGAGGTAGGCGGGTGTGCGGCGGAAAGAGTCCGCCTACCGCCTAGGCGGTTGATACATTTTGGACATTTTTTTACTATTTTATCACAGTTTTTTTTGCATTATATACATATTTTAAGGATGTTTTATGCATAACTATGTTGTAGAACAAAAAAAAAATTAAGTTTTAGCCTTGTAAAAGTGAACCATAGGTCCATAATGCTTGCAAAACCGTTTGGCCAAAACATAGTATTGCTCCGCCTAGGCGCCCACATACGCCGCCAAAGCTTCGTTGGCCACCTACTCCACCGCCTACCGAAAAACGGTGCGGAGAGAGACCGCCTACCGCCGCCTAGGCGGTCGAGACGGCCGCCATTTAGAACACTGGTTATGACCCATGTACCTCATGATTAACCAAAAAACATCAACAAAAAGAATTGACATGGGTATTTTTGTTATACCTGAGGAGGCAGGACCAGGTTTTCCACTGCTGGTGCTCATACACACAAGATGCCCATTATTCCTTCTGGGTTTGGGGTATAGGGTTTGGGGTAACAGGGGGCCTTGAGATGCTGGGTAAGGTCTACCTTTCAAGGTAGGGATTGGGGTTAGTGAGGAGGAGAAGGGGGAAATTGAAACCCCAATCATTCTCAATAGATATTCTTTGCTTTTTCTTCCTAAGGAAAACTTTTACACAGAATCTTGACAGTGTAGAAATGGATTTCTTCTCTCTTTTGAGGCTCTTTTATTAGTGTCAGGTAAGTGCAAGCATGGGCAGTGAGACCAACACAGGACACGCTGACAAAATTATCAAAAGGTTTTTTTTTTGGCAAATTATAAGGGCACTACTATTACTTGGGGCTAGTCCAATGTAATTTTTTCCAAAATTACAAGTTTGTCACTCTTAAAGTTACTTGGGACTAGTCCAAATTTTTATCATTGATAATTACAAGTTTGCCACCAAAATTCACTCGGGACTGTTATAATCAGGACTGTCAAAATTTTGACAGTCCTACCACTTGTAAGGACTGTCAAAATTTTGACAGTCCTACAAATTGGTAGGACTGTCATAATTTTGACAGTCCCACAAGCTATGTGGACTGTCAAAATTTTGACAGTCATAATTTTAACCCACTGAAAATTTTATATAAAACTAGGACTGTCAGAATTTTGACAGTCCCACAAACAATGAGGACTGTCAAAATTTTGACAGTCCTCATTTTAATTGTCAGTATATATATATATATATTTTTCTATTTAGTTAGTTTTGGATTTTGATTTTTTTATTTAGTTTAACATCTAAAATAAAATATGTTATCATTGAACAAAAAAAAAAAATCTACCGTACGAATATTACGTCTGCCGTCGATCAGACTTCGAACGGCTATAACTATTTGTTTTCAAATCGTTTTTCATCACACAATAGGCCGATTTGTATGTTTTCGACGAGAGTAACACAATTCGTGTAGAGAGAATTTTCATCCGAAGTAAGACGTACATATTACAGACAAAAATATAAAATATAAAACTTTAAAGTATCATAACTTTTGACTGGGAGATCGAAAAAAGGCCCAGTTTGTGCCAAAATGATCGTATAGAAAAGTACTTCGGGATAAATAGTTTCACTGTTTGACGGACTTCCCAAATTTTTAGAATCGCAAAAAAACGATGTTTCGACCTCTAAATTTTACTTTTGGTAATTTTTTTTACAAAAATTTAATGTACCAATAATAAATTTACTATTTTAAATAACAGAATACTTTAACAAAATTTAAGGATAGAAATTTGGGATATTTTACTATTTTGAAATTGCCCCCCCACCCCCCCACCCCCACCAATTAACAAAAATAAATTAACAGAAAAAAAATTTAGGACTGTCAAAATTTTGACAGTCCTACCAATGGGAAGGACTGTCAAAATTTTGACAGTCCTAAAAATTCAACATATATTTTTAGGACTGTCAAACTTTTGACAGTCCTACCAATTGGAAGGGCTGTCAAAAGTTTGACAGTCCTAAAAATATATGTTGAATTTTTAGGACTGTCAAAATTTTGATAGTACTTCCAATTGGTAGGACTGTCAAAATTTTGACAGTCCTAAAAATTAACATATATGTCAAATTTTGACAGTCAAAATTTTTAGATCATGATTTTTAGACTGTCGACTGTCAATGTCAAAAAATTTAGGACTGTTAATGTCAAAAAATTTAGGACTGTCAAAATTTTGACAGTCCTAACAATTCAACATACATTTTTAGGACTGTCAAAATTTTGACAGTCCTTCCAATTGGTAGGACTGTCAAAAGTTTGACAGTCCTAAAAATATATGTTAAATTTTTAGGACTGTCAAAATTTTGACAGTACATCCAATTGATAGGACTGTCAAAATTTTGGCAGTCCTAAAAATCAACATATATGTCAAATTTTGACAGTTCTTCTATTTTTTCATTATCTTTTTTGGTTTCCTAAGTGCTGTTATTTTTCTTTGTCATTGTGTTATTATTTTTGTCTTCCGGCGGCGGAGTGGAGGACCAGGTGGTAGCGACGGAGGAAGGAGGGGAGGGAGGAGCGGCGGACGCCGAGGGTGCCGAAGTAGTCGAGCACCGAAAGGGAGTACGAGAAGGAGGAATGAGAGAGGAAGGAGGCGGCGGGAGGCGGGGGAGAAGGCAGAGGCGGCGACGGCGACGACGGGAGGCTGCGATGGAGGACGGGGGAGGAGGCGGAGGAGGACGGCGGGAGGTGTAGTGCCTCAAATCCCGATCCGACCGGAATGTGCACTATATAATTGGGCTTGTGGCTAGTCCGTCCGAGTATGCTTAGATCTTCGGCATCTTCTTGCCGCGGACGAAATGCGATGATCTTTTCCAACTCATGGAAATGCCTCTATTGAAACGAGTCCAATAGTTTTCGTGCTTGGTTGCTTGGTTTTCTTGGTTACCGCTTTGGGATTTTGATTTGGTGTTGCTTTCGAGTTGCTTGGTTTTCGCTGTTGGTTTTATTGATTGGAGCTTGAATTTTGGGGAGTTCGGCAAGGAAGGATAGGCAAGAATTCTAACTCGGTGCTCGTGCTGTTGCAGGTTCGCGTAACTGACGTTTGATCGTCGCTAGGTGAGATTCCTTGTTCCAGCAACTTTTTTCTTAACCAGTGAGTGGTTTGGTCCCTTCTTTCCTACTCCTTCACGCCAACATCTCTAATGTTTCAAACGTTCACTCGATGATGCCCGGTTGGACGCCTAGGAAATGCTTAGCCACAATGCATGCCAGCCACTAAGAAAGGAACATGGGAATTGTAGACTAATTTTACTATATGCTTGCACACCTTATAACTTGAGTTGGTTGGAATGAAAATTTGGTTGTTGGTTACGGCCTGGTGCCTCGGATAGAGTTTGGACCCATGGGATATCAAAATCGGAACACCGCATTGAGAAAATATGAACTGTTGCATATAATATATATTGCTGCTTTACTTCATCTGTTTAATTCGATGCATTGTATGAGATATAAAATGTTCATGCATTTGCATGGTCTGGGACAACTTGTGCACAAGGTTTATCATTTCCTCGAAACGGCTTTCCGGGGCACTGGAACCGTATCGATCCGGAGGAAAATATTGATTCGTGCTAGTCACGATGCATTGCGGGACCTCCAGCAGGACTTGCTACCCGGGCTGATAGGGCGCGCCGTTAATGCTTGGAATAAGTCCCTAAGGTGTCGATCACACCAATGACCGCATGGAATAGAACACATGCTAATTTATTGTCTTGTGCAGATGGTAAGTATACTTGTGTTTCGTTGCAGGGAAGGCGTGCATCGGTTGAGTAAGAAATCGATGCACTGGTTGGATTCAATGCTATTTTCATTCCTATCAAAACATGCAACTGATATGAATTGAATTCACTTGCTTCTTTATAGAAGTCATCTTAATGCATGCTCGCCCCTAATAAGCTAGTGTCGATTTAGTCGAGTGGGTTCATCCCGCTCACCAGTACAAGTTGAGTACTGACCCACGTTGTGGGCAACTATTTCAGGCACTCAGACGGTGCAACGCTAGTGGATAGACGAAGAGGCGTTAGGAGCACCTCTATTTTGAAGTCTAGTTGGAGTCAGATCATTTTGGAGGCTTGGACTTTCAACCTATACAAGGGCGTAATATATGGACGACGGGGACTATCTGATGGAGCGCGCCCTGCATTTTGAGTTATCTTTTCTAATGTAATTCAAGTAGCCGAGAATGCGCATCAATGTAGACTATGTAAATTACTCTGAATTATCAATGAAAAAGCATGTTTCTTCCTGCACTTGTGTTCAATTATCTGTGAATGTGTTTTCTAAATTGTGTTTCAAAGTGGGTTCCTATAACTGCGAGTTCTTGCCTTGTACGAGCGCAACTCCAGGCTCGTACGGCATCACGCCCCAGCGAGGACGAATCGGTTCCGTGAAGGATCCAGCGAGGACGATTGACCCTTTCGGGATCGGGGCGTGACAGGAGGGGGGGAGGGCTCCGGTGGGGTGGGGAGGGTTTGGGAGTGTTTGGGAAAAGGATTTCAAAGTGGGCTAGTATGAGTAAACGTGTGAGTAAACTTTGCTCATTAATGGGCTAGCCCCAAGTAATAGTAGTAGTGCCCTTATAATTTGCCTTTTTTTTTATACAAGTCACTTGAATCTACTCTATTTTAAAGCAAGTCTTTCTAATTTTATTATTTCCTTACAAGTCTAAATGTTATCAGGTGTAGATCCATAAATTGTAGTTGGAATGGATTATCATAAATTTGAACGAGCTAGAAGTGAAACTAACACATAAAAAAATCCCAAAAAAAAATTATACGAAAAAAAGTAAAAATTATTTTTTAGGGTGGGCTCCAGCCAACCCCAAGTCATGCTTGGATCTGCCCCTGAATGTTACTAGTCCCAAAAATACACGCTATCAAGCGATATTTTACACTTCTTCTCTTGTATTTTTGCCATTTGAAGTGGGAGTAGTATTGTTTATGTCTTCCTTAGTTATGCATGCAAAAAAAGAGTGGATCTTGTCCTACGAACTAAGGACTTTCCACAAATTTTATTATTCTTTGATTCAATAATATAAGTCTTCTATTATAAAGAAAGTCCGAGATATAAAACCCGTGAAAAAAAATATTGGGTGTAAGTTGATGATGCTACTCGCTACACATCTTGAACTCACCAAATTGTCCGCTCATCCTCCTCCCTTATCTCATCTTTTAGCCCACATCAGTGTCAAAAGCGACTTCATAGTAATGAACACACTTCAAGAGACGGAGCTCAAAAAGGAAACGATCGTACTGTAGCTCGATCCAAAATGTTGGATAATTTTTTTTTTCTTAGTTATGTTTTATTCTCTTGTTTGGATGAGTGCCCTTAAGTGATAAATAAACTCTCAAAAAATTAATATTTTAGGCAATACAATTCTAGTGTCCTCGTATCGTTTCAGCTATACCTAAAGTTCAGTTCCTCCTAATTTTAGATGCTAGTTCCGATACAACACACTTACAACCACATCAACCCCTTGCTTATTATTAAGCTCTTATTGTCGAGATAGTGCTATTCCATACCCATCTCCACTCCCGTCCCCATTTTTAAATTCCCAAACTCATCTCCGTCGAGAAAAAAATCGAATTTCCATTGGGTTCGGAGGAAATTGCCATCCTTAGATTAAAAAAAACCTAATCTTTTTCTATACATTTTGTTTGACATAAAAATAGTTTTATAATTCACATTGCCACTGGTTTGGAAACATCCATGACTAGAATCAAGATATAGAAATGTTTAAGGGACTTATGTAAGAAAATCCCCAAAGAAAAAAAGGAGATCCACAGAATCACGCGTTTCACACATCCACAACGTGTTTCACGAAGTCAAAGCCGAACTCATGAAGTAAAAAGTTATTGGGGTGAGAGAGGCTCGAACTCTCGACCTCAGGATTACTCAGAAAGCTATGAGACCTACGCGCTAGCCAACTGCGCCACCACCCCAAATGGTATGCTAACTTTCTTTGCACAATAACAACGATAGTGTAATCTGTCGATTACTCTCTCAAGGACAAGGTTGGATTAAACTATACCTACAAACTCTAGTACTCTAATATATACTCTAACCGTGTAACTAGGGATCATCATTCGGCCCAAAGCCCATGGGCGTCCGAAAAGCCTGTCCGGCTTGATGGACCAAAGCTCGATACAGTCCGGTAATTAGGGTAGGGCCGGGCTATGCATCCGTCGGCCCGAGCCCGGCCCGCTGTCCGTCCAATACAATCGTTTAGTTAGAAGAAGTAGTGAGGGCACCTTCAATCTTTAGTATTTTCATATTATTCTTATTGTTCGGTTCTAGATAAAAAATTGAATTAACATTAGCCATGAAGTGTAAAATTTAAGAATATAGTATTGAAACAATCTTTCAAAGATGACTTTAACGATTAGGTCTGAAAAGGCCCATTTGGAATTTTTTATAGAGCTAGTCCGGTCCGACTCTACTTGACCCGAAAAGTCCGACTCTTGTGGGCGGGCTTGGTCTTCATAAATAATAATTAAGTCCGGTCCGGCCCGGCCCAATTAGGACCGAAAAAGACCGACCCATGCCTGGCTCGAGCCCATATTTTATGGGCTTGGGCGGCTGGGCCCGACCCAATGTCAATGCAGCGCACAATTACAAAGCTGGCCGAGTTGAGACGACCATGATGACACAGTTTGAGGTACTCAAGTATAAAATTATGGAGCTCAGGAAGATGACCCAATCGCTCAGGGATGTTAGGCAATGCAACGCACAATTACAAAGCTAGCCGAGTTGACGGAGCGTAGGCTAGAATCGCTACAGACGTCATAGGTTTCTTTGACTGAGACTATATCGGTGAGGCTGATGATGCCCATTGATTCCTACAATGCTAGACTATTAGAATTAGAGTAGATACAACCTAAAGCATCACCGACATCGAAACGACCTCCATCGCTTCCACAATCAGGACAGTTGCTTTCACAGGAAGCCCTAGCATAGATCGGAGTACTGCATCGTGATGGTCCTCATCCTCCTTCCCATGCACCAGTAGTCCTTGCGGCAATCTGTGTGGATAGTGGATGAGTTTGTATAGGATTGAAGAGTATTTCCTTTATTCCATTAGCGGAGACTTTTTCGAGTTGGACTCCGATCGTCCCATATTTTTTCTGTCAGTATTTTCTACGTAAATATCGTTGTGTTTGCATTTGACTTTTTTTGACATATTATTATTTTGTGGGATTTTTCTTCGGTCCTCTCAAGTTCTCTCGGTTTGAAAAATGACTTTTGCATTTCGTTCCTGACAGTTTGGGCAAACAATTTCGTATTTCGTTCCCAATAGTGACTTGAATACTTGTAAGGCTGTACTTGAAATTCTATCTTCAGATCTTGCCCATATTATTTTGACTTGCTGCCATAAGTAGATAGCTTGGGGTTCTGCTTTTAGTAAAGAAGGACATGTTGCCTCTAAGATATGGATAATGAAGAAAATCTTCTACACCCATGTCTCTAGAGTATTATAAAGAAGATTTAGATGTGAATAACACTCATATATTGACATATTTCTCTAACAGATGTTGTAGGAGCAACTGTGAAAACCTAACCATTGTAAGCGGGGCTGAGGACTCTTTTTAGCTGGGTTCAAGGTAAAGTAGAGATATACTAACATCGTTTTACTTTATTTCTTGGCTTGCTTGCAAATAATGGAATTCTTGTACATGGAGGTTCAATGGAACTTAGTAACAAATTAGGGTGTCGAACCCATTTTAACCTAACTCATGATACCTAAAACTTAACAGTTATACCGTGTGCGAGCACAAGTTAGGCTCGTACATCATCATGCCTGGTGGCGATTATCGATTCTACGGAATCAAGACATGATAAGTGAGAAGTTGCCATTTCGTTCTTATTTTTATGGAACAAAAGTTGCCAGCAATTAAAAGTGTACAATTGTATATGAAAAGCCTTTATAATCAATATTAGCGAATTGGAAGATCACAACAAACTTTCTGACTTTATCCAACATGGTGGTGTTGTACACCTAGGGCTTTAAAATAGCAATATCTTACATATTGCAACAACACTGAACATTGTTGGGAGTTATCGCCTTGCATTGACCTCTGTATAATTCGAGAAAGAATCGCAATGCCCCATGCAATTATCTGGTCCTCCCTCGTAGTCTTGAATATTGGCAGCATATAATACAGTTGGGAGAAATGATAAAACTGTGAACAAGAGACAAAAATGATAGCTAGGTTGTACAGACACAAATAGTGACACCACGGCTAGGACACCACAATGATTTTTGTGTCCTAGTATACTTTGGAGTTTTCATGTCGTGTTTGATACATTTACGTCCCTACTTGGAAAAATCTAATTGGATCACTCATGGATGGAAGAAAAATATCTGACATTACAAGGAAGGTAGTGAAGGTTGTGACTAGGAGGACAACAAAGAGCTTTGTCATAGTATGAGTAGAAACCTTGGAAGCCATTTTTCTCAACAACTTGTTGATGATGAACTACTGTTGGGAAATAATTTTGGACTACTGGGTGAGAAATGGTGGTATTTATAGACTTTGAATTCAATATACGAAACTTAGGTACTTTCTCTAAGAAAAAGGTACAATGTATTTGTGGATTTAAAAGAATGTCGATGATTATATATAATGTATGTACACTAAATTCATTTTGCTATGAACAATGAATAGAGGGATTCACACAATTTAGATTTTTTTTGATTTAATTGGATTGTGTTGTTTGTCACACAATGTAACATTACCAATTTCAATTGACAATTCTAGCACATTAATAGAATTCCTGACAATTGTTTATATATATATATATATAATGAAAATAATTTAAATAAATAAATAAATTAATTAATAAATATAAAAATATAAAAATATATATAGGATAAACGGAATATGAGCTATAGGCTCATATTCCTATATGAGCCATGCACATGTGGACCATTAGGAATGGATTCTTACATCTCATGTGCACCCATGTGCATTTGTACACTACATTCCTATTGGTCCACATGTACATTGGCTCATGTAAAAATATAAGAATTATTATTATTATTATTATTATTATTATTATTATTATTATTATTATTATTATTATGAGGCTTGGAAATGGCCCAAAATTGAGTCGTGAAGTTGTATGTTAATACTCCACTAACTATTTTTTTAAAAATAAGTAATTATTTAACTACCTAATATTACTTATTTATAATTAAATAAGTCTAACTCAAGTGGTTAATGTGGGAGGTATTTTTCTTGGATGCCTGAGTTCCATTCCTAAGACCGACAATTTTTATAATAATTTCATATTTAAATTTTTTTAATAATTTTTTTACGCACATGCAATGCATGTGCATGTTACTAGTATATATATAAAAAGTAAAGTCAACATATATATATATATATATATATATATATATATATATATATATATATATATATATATATATATATATATGGTTATTCTTCATGAACATTTGGAATATCAATAATAACTCAGTTTGGATACTTGGTGGGACACACGTGGAGGGATAGTAATGCTTGTAAAATGTTAAGAAAAAAGCATGGGATATAGTTATGGCCTCCTTAATTAGTAATAAATAGTAGACAATATATAAAATCAGCCTATTCCATGCCAACCCTAATAAATTCACACGCGTCTATAATTTGAAGTCTATAAATACCAACCTCATTAACTATTTCAATAATCAACAAGAGTTTTTTTTTTTTTTGACAAATGGCTTCCAAGGTTTCAATTCATGCTTTTGTGAAGCTCTCCATTGTTCTCCTCGCAACCTTCTTCTTAATGTCAGGTATTCTTCTTTTTTTTCATCACAAGTCATCTTTTTTCCATCACAAGTCATAAGGGAGTCATTCAGAATTACCCAAATATTGTTTTATATTTTTCAATAACCATTTCAATACTCTGAAATATATTATGACACACCAATATTAATATCATGGCGGTCAATAACAACTTCAGTATTCTGAAATATACTAGGACACATCAATATCAATATTATGTTCGTCGTATTGATAAACTAATTAGTACTGTTTGCGTGTATGATATGTGTTTCCTACAGTTGCAACAGATGCTGCAGATATTGGAGCGATCCTATGCCTGGGGCCTTGTACTGATTTTGTAGATTGCGATGCTGCTTGTGTCGCCACCAAGTTTCCTAGAGGAAGTGGTCATTGCCAGCAACTAGAGCCTAGGAAACCCGAGTCTCTCCAGTGTTGTTGCACTTATGCATAAGATATGACTACTTAAGGTGTTAATCAAAGCCCCACTTATTGTACTACATCTTATCGGAATAAAGTGAGAAAATTTGTGCTCATCTTACAATTCAAGTATTTAAAACTATTTTATATATATATATATATATATATATATATATATATATATATATATATATATATATATATATTTATTTATATATATATATATGCCAGTAACCATATAAATTTCAAACTTAGTTATAAAATTTTCCTCCATTTTATTCAAGATATAGTCAAGAGAGACACGCAATGTACAACATATTGCAAGATCGGCCCTGGGTTCATGGGGGCACTAGGCGAACTTTCAGAGTGGAACCCCATATATAGAAAAAAAAACTAAAATAAAAGTAAATTAGAAAAACTGTTCCACCAAGGCTAAAACATAAAACCTCTAGAATGCAAGTGTAACATAACGACCACTACACCACAATTATTTTGTGCTAAGAAAAGCTCATGGTATATACTAGTTCTGTTTTAGATACAATATATATATATATACTATATATATATATATATATATATATATATATATATATATTATATATGTGTGTGTGTGTGTGTGTGTGTGTGTGTGTGTGTGTTTAAACTAGTTTTTTTGGGCCCTCCTCGTACGTAGGCCCTGGATGGCCGCCCTGGCTGTCCTGGGCTAAGACCGGTCATGACATATTGTAGTGATGTGCAGAGATTTATGCAGCGGATACTCTGGATGTCGGCCATCAAAATTCCTAAAAATACGAACATATGGTCCCACTACAGCAAATAAAAACAGATCACACAAACATATATGTGCTAACTTTGTCATCCGAACAGACTCTGATATTTTACATACTAATAACAAGATTGAATACATGTATATATGGATTCATTTGTTCTAGAAATTCGAATATGTACCTTATAAGTATATATGGATATCAAAAATATTTCATGTTTAGATAAATTAATGCAAAAACTATTATGGTATAGTATCATATAGTAACTTATTTATTAGCAAACCAATAAAATCATGAAAATTCTATGAATCTAATTCCTCTATTTAATTAAGGGGTAATTGCAAGATATATATATATATATATATATATATATATATATATATATATATATATATATATATATATATATATATAAAGTCAGCATATCCTATACTAAATCCAGAAATACATTGTATTCCAAAGCCACAGAGAATATTTGAATTCTATAAATACTATTGTTCTTAACCATGTTCCAATAATCTCAAATGTTGTTTACAAATGGCTTCCAAGGTTTCAACTCTGACTTTTGCGAAGCTCTCCGTTCTCATACTTGCAGCCTTGCTCTTAATGTCAGGTATTCTTCTTTATTC